>JANAVB010019799.1:22758702-22908702 GCA_029216955.1 Iris pallida | reverse complement strand
CACAGAGTTGGAGCGTCTGTGGCTGGATTACGACCACGTCTCAGATCGGACAAGCTGCAGGGACCCACAATGTAAAGAGAGACTGGTATGTCTACAAGAGAGGACGATGAAATTCCTCAAACGGCTGACTGCAGCATTTGCTCAGAGGACGGCCCTACTTCTCGCCCAATCGAAGATCCCCCATCTTGAGGAGGCTATCTCTGTCATGATCCAGGAGGAGACATGCATAAGACCACAGGCAGGGACAGGTGGTCCTCCCGAAGCAAAGTCATCACTGACGGCCACCAGCTCAGGCGACACAGGACCTAAGGGAGAGGCCTGGCAGCACAACAGGCAGTGTTACAACTGCGGGGAGATGGGCCACCATCGATATGCTTGCACCAAATGTCACGCCCCGCTCCCGTAGGAGCGATCGTCCTCGCTAAGGCGTGATGCCGCATGAGCTTAGATTGCGCTCGTGCAAGACGGGTTCCATAACGGCCGATTTCAGAGGCTACGACGGGGTCGTCGCACAGAAGTCCTAAGCAGAGACATTGAATAATAGCAGCAGAAATTAAGAACAAACACAAGTTATACAAAGAAGTTCTTTATTGATACTGAAACATAGGTTACAATGGGGCGCAAGGCCAAGATTACAAGTGTCCCAAGCTCACTCAAGCTTACATTACAAGTCACTCAGCTCTCTCTCATCTCTCAATACAAGTCTTGATCCAGCGGAAGCTTCGGGAGGCGACGTCCATACATTAAGTCCCGTATAAGTCTTTACTCCATGCGGCCGCACGCTTCGAATCGCCAAGGAACTCCGTGCCTCGACGCATCCAAGCGAACTCCGCGCCACGAGCTTCTACCTGTGCCTGCACATGAAAACTATGTGGGTGTCAGTACTCAACTGTACTGGTGGAATGAGCTCCTCGCCCACCCATACAAACCCAACACGTTTGATTTACTTTTGTGCAACTTAGTCCCCTTTATGATTGTCTTTCTACTCTTACCTTAGGATCAGTTTTATGACCGACGCATTGCTGATTTTGTGTCTTTAGACCATCTCGTGCTTGCAACGAATGTTAACTCAATACCTTGCCTCAAGACCCTTCTCGTGCCAACAACGTTAACCTATCGAGTCGTGTTTGCCTTACGGCTTAAAATCAGAGACGCAACTACGCGATTAAGCTCCATTTTTCGTGTGACCGTGCTACAAACCCTTGCTGAGGCCGTGCCTCGCAATTCAGTGAGACTTAACCGTATCGCCGCCTCGCGGCCCTTGCCGCCTAGCGGTCCTTGCTACTTTGACCACCAACTGACCCAATCAAGACTTGTGAATGTTAGTGTCACTCAACCAACTTTGCCTTGCGACAGTTTTCCGACTTAAACTCAAACAACTCAACCAACTTAAGCAACTTATATGCCGACAACTCAAGACCTGACGCCACATCTCGTGCCGAAGCACGACGCCTATGTTGAAACCCAATCTTAGGCCCAAACTTTGTGTTCTAACTGTACACACCTTCAACTCAACTCAATCCAAAGGCATACATGCGGATAGCCGCTATTTACCGACATCTATATGAACTTGGCCACTAGCATCACAAGCTATACCTTGACGTATAGTTTTGTTAATCGGGATCCTTTCGACGCAAGTAGCTAGCCCCGTCGCAAGTCCCCGCTTAACCTGTGCCAAAACCTTACGCACGACTATACCCTGTTCCCTCCTAGGCCGAGTCGGCCCCTTGGCCAAGGGTTACCGCTCGAGGGTTCATCGCCCTTGTCGACAAGTTGTCAAATGACCATGCAAGACTCGACACAAACTGACGTCTCACACAGTCATTCCTCTACCAAAACCAAGACTTCTATCCTTGAGACCCCTCGACGACCCACGGTCGCGAGCATTCCTTTCCTTGAGACCCCTCGACGACCCACGGTCACGAGCATTTCCTTCCTTGTTACCCTATCATTTCGTTCAACTCATGAATGCCTATTGATAGTCTTTTCTCAAACTCACTTTGAATCAATTGTGATCCTTGCCTTAAACACTAAGCCCGTGCATCGTGCCTTAAGCCAATCGTGCTCTGCGTGACACTCCTGCCCAAGTCGACGGGCCTTGAGATCGTGGGACTACGTAACTTGACAAGCCGCGAAGGTGCGGGACAATGCTTGTAATGTCTAAGGTCGACCGGCATAACTTTGCCTAACTTAACTTCGCAACAACTTAACGAGCAAAGGCTGCGTCAAGCTTTGCCTTAAAGGATCGTGCCGTGCACGCATCCAACTTGAACGACCAAGTCACTCGGGTGCCTAGACTTATGTCACAAGCCGCTCAACGCAACTTAACTCATAGGCAAGCCAAGGCTATGCCAAGCCTTGGACAACGGGACCGTGCATGCTTTATGAAGCATTCATGCGGGCGACGCCTATGACTTAGGCTACGTTCATACTTCGCCTACTCAACCAACTTTCCTTCTCCCAAGCCACGGGACGAAGGATCGAGTGTCATTTTCAAAGCACGTCGTGCACCAACTCTAAGCCGACCGTTGGACCTTTCCATATTCTAACTCAATTCGACCCGTCGGGATTATTCCCTTTAGCTATGTGGATTCATCTCTTTTATTATCAAGCCTATTGTGCAAGTTAAAAACACACGATTTATTATGTGAAGGCTAAGATGAGGCAAGTTCACCGAAACTACCCCACCTGAGCGAGCGGTCGCCTCGACCGAGCGATGTCTCCGAGTAGCCGTTGCAAGGCTAAGTCCGAACGCCGTCGACGTTTCGATTCCTCCGATTGACTGAGCGGGACGGGGCACTACACCAAACCACCTAAGGAGAGAGATTTAGGTTGTGGACGGGGACAATTTGGTGGACGAGGACATTTTGGAGGATGTGGTCGTGGTCGTGGGGGTCGACGAGGCGGTCGAGGAGGCTATCGGGCAAACCTGCTGGTAGCAGAAGGAGATGGAGGAGCTTGCGGCACCTTTACCGAGGAGGATCAGACACTCGTGGACATGCTAGAGATGCTCAGGAGGAAGCAGTGAACGTCAAATGATGGAGACAGGAGGAGCGCAACAGAGGAGGCGTCCACCTCATTCTTCACTGGAGGCAACACCGCCATGTATGGCCATCCATCAGAAGGTACTGACGACTCACTTGCTCTTGCATCTATTGCTTCCCTCAAATCGACAGATTGGATTATCGACTCGGGGGCATCTCGGCATGTGACGGAGAATGCTAGTGAGTTCTCCTCGTACACTCACCTAGCAACAGCAGACAGCATTCAGATAGCTGATAGCACTTTACAGCCAGTGGTTGGTAAGGGTATTGTTAATTGTGCAGGTTCAGTAAAATTATGAGAAAATTTGAGTGGCACCCCACTTTTTTTACGCTTATTTAAGGTGCCTCCCACAAGTTTACATGAATGTATGACACTCCCCACTTTTGACGGTTTCCGTCCAAAACGAACTTTTTGGACGAAAATACCCCCTATCTGTTGTCCTCTTCCCCGCGTCAACTATCCGTCTCCCCCCCCCCCCCGCCGTGCTCGCCCCCTCCACGGCGTCGCCGCACCCCCCACCCTCCCCGACCTCGCCGTACCCCCCCCCCCCCGCGGCCATCACCACCACCGCCATCAACCATCATCACCACCACCGACACCCTCCCCCCCTCCCGCTCCGCCCCCATCGCCACCGCCACCGTCGCCGCCACAGCAGCAGCCGCCGCCGTAGCAGCAGCAGCAGCGCGCGACGGCGGCAGCAACGGCGGCGACGGCGGTGGGGGCGGAGCGGAAGGAGGGGGGAGGGTGTCGGTGGTGGTGATGATGGTTGATGGTGGTGGTGGTGGTGATGATGATGGTGGTGATGGTGGTGGTAGTGGTGGTGGTGGTGATGGCCGGGTGGGGTGCGGCGAGGTCGGGGAGGGTGGTGGGTGCGGCGACGCCGTGGAGGGGGGCCGAGCACGGCGGGGGGCAGCCACGTGTGACAGGGAGGGGGGACACACAAAAGGAGACGAGGGCATTTTCGTCCAAAAAAATTGGTCAACGGGATTGACCGTTCGTTTTGGACGAAAACCGTCAAAAGTGGGGGGTGTCATACATTCATGTAAACTTGTGGGGTGCACCTTAAATAAACGTAAAAAAAAGTAGGGTGCCACTCAAATTTTCTCTAAAATTATCCAATGTTTTACATGCACCATCCTTTCCAGTCAGTCTCTTGTCCATTAGTTCTATAATCCTTCAACTTAAATGCTTGTTTTTTTTATATCCCTAAGTTGAACTTCCAGGAGAAGGAGACGTGACAAAGACTTGGAACTGGTACTTGGCATAAGGGACTGTGGTACCTGGATCGAGAATGACTGGACTCAACACCAATATCTATGGCAGAGAAGGCTGGTATGGAAGGACTGCAGATGACGGCCGAGGATACTTTGCTACTCTATCATAAGAGGTTGGGCCATTTCTCCTTTGACACTTTGAGTAAATTGTATCCCGATATTTATGAAAAAGTGTCAAATAAAGAGAAACTAGTATGCGATGCACGTGAGTTAGGCAAACGTACTAGGAGTTCCTATATTGGTACGGGTCATAGGAGCTCTTCTGTTTTTGAGGTAGTACACTCTGATATTTGGGGTCCCTGTGCTACTAATACTATAAATGGTTATAAGTACTTTGTTTCCTTCATTGATTGTGCTTCTCGTGTCACCTGGTTATACTTGATAAAAAAATAAGAGTGATGTACTATCTTGTTTTCGAGATTTTCACAAACATGTCCAGACTCAGTATGGGACAATTGTGAAGGTATTGAGGTCTGACAATGGAACGGAGTATACAAACAGAATACTTGCAAAATACTTGTCAGCACACGGGATACAGCATCAGACCACTTGTGCATACACACCTGCACAAAATGGCGTAGCAGAAAGGAAGAACAGACACTTTTTGGAGGTCACAAGAAGCATGATGATTGACATGAATGTCCCACAGAGTCTGTGGGGACATGCAGTGTTGACAGCAGCTCAACTAATCAACAGAATGCCTTCGAAGGTCCTGGGATGGAAGTCCCCATGTGAAATATTGCAAGACAATAATAGTAGGATACTCCCACTGAAGGTGTTTGGGTGCGTATGCTTTGTGAAGGACAATAGGCCGTCAGTTGGGAAGCTTGATCCTAGAGCAGTCAAGTGCATCTTCGTGGGCTACTCGGCGACTCAAAAGGGGTACGTGTGCTGGAGTCCAGTGGAAAAGAAGAAGTTTATAAGTATGGATGTCCACTTCCAGGAGCATGAACCATACTACCGTCAGGAGGGAACTTCAAATCACACGCCTAATAGTGCTAGTATGAGGCGAGAGGGGGAGAAGAAGAGCTCAGTAGTGACTGATTTATGAGTTTGGCATGGAGGCACGGTAGAGGAGGAGCAGGAAGGTGAAGAGGAACGGGAGGAGGAGATGAGAGGTGTTAGGCCTACGGCTCAGGGGGAGTTACTTACCTACAGCAGAAGAGAGAAGCAAACTGCAGGACCAGTACCTACAGTGCCAGTGCCAAGTCCCTTGACTGCGTCCGTCTCGACTCCTGAGACACCTACATTACCACCACCCCCTTCAGGTGATACCATTCTCCCTACTCCTCCCACACCATTATCAGTACGAAGGACCACTCGCAGCAATACGAAAAATTTTCCAGACAGATATGGTTGGGACCTTGCTCAGTTTGTTTTTTATGACCATATCTCTTCTTCTCATGGAGCATTTATTGCATCTTTGAATAGTATTACTGTTCCTAACAATTGGCAGGTTGCCAAGAACGACCCAAAGTGGAAAGCGGCAATGCTCGAGAAGTTGGGAGCTCTTGAGAAGAACCACACTTGGGATCTGGTGAGGCTACCAGAAGGAAAGAGTACATTCGGATGCAAGTGGGTCTTTACTGTAAAGCAGAACCCAGATGGACAGGTTGAGCGCTACAAAGCTCGACTGCTGGCAAAAGGATACAGTCAGACGTACGACATCGACTATGACGAGACCTTTGCACCAGTCGCAAAGATGAGTACTGTCAGGACCCTGATTTCTTTGGCAGCGAATGGTGGATGGAAGCTACACCAACTGGATGTGAAGAATGCATTTCTTCATGGGGATCTGGTGGAGGAGGTATACATGGAGATACCACCAGAATTCGGCACCAACCAGACAGTGGACAAGGTCTGCAGGTTAAAGAGGTCCCTCTATGGACTAAAGCCGTCTCCTCGGATATGGTTTGACAAATTCAGGAAGGCGATGATAGGGATGGAATATCAGTAGATCAATGTTGATCATACTGTATTCTTCAGGAGTGGAGGCCACATCACCATGCTTGCGGTGTATGTGGACGACATGATTATTACAAGAGATGATGAGCAGGAGATCGCCCGACTCAAAGGAAAGCTTGGCAGGAAATTTGAGGTGAAGGATCTTGGTCTTTTTCGCTACTTTCTTGCGATAGAGATCGCTCGAGACGAAGAGGGGATTGTTCTTTCTCAAAAGAAGTATGCACTGGACCTTCTTACAGAGACAGGGATGTTGGGGTGCAAACCTGCAGCAACGCCAATAGACCAGAGGTTCAAGTTGAAGGCTGAGGCTGGAGACCCAGTTGATCAAGACTGATACCAGAGACTGGTGGACAAGTTGATCTATCTGAGCCACACACAATCTGATATCTGCTTTGCAGTGAGTGTGGTGAGCCGCTACATGCACGACCCACGGAAGGGTCATATAGATGCAGTATACCAGATTCTGAGGTACTTGAAGGGTGCCCCTGGGAAGGGGCTGATATTCAAGAAAAACAATCACATTAGCATTGAAGGCTACTGTGATTCTGACTGGACTAGTTGTGCCGATGACAGAAGGTCTACCTCAGGATATTGCATATTCGTAGGAGGCAACCTAGTCTCCTGGAGGAGTAAGAAGCAGTCTGCAGTAGCCAGATCAACAGCGAAAGCAGAGTACAGAACTATGGCTCTGAGAGTTGCAGAACTGCTATGGTTGAAGAATATGCTGATAGAACTGAAGCTGGATCAAGGAACCAAGATGAAGTTGTGGTGTGACAACCAATAGGCTATTAGTATCGCCAACAATCCAGTACAGCATGACAGGACCGAACACATCGAGATTAATAGGTTCTTTATCAAAGAGAAGCTGGATAGAGGATTGCTGGAGGTTGGTCACGTTCCGACCAGGGATCAGGTAGCAGATGGACTAACCAAGGGGCTTCCCTCTGTGAGTTTGATTAGAGGATGTGACAAGATGCGCTTAGTGAATATTTTTCGCCCATCTTGAGAGGGAGTGTTAGAATATTTAGTATGTTGGATGTCATATTTAGTATATTGGAATATCATGTGACATATTAGGTATGTCAAAATATGCCACAGGATATCCATAGTATATTCCATCATTGTAGGAATGACTATAAGACTATATAAAGCCAAGAAGACTATCAATAACATATCAAGAAATGACAACACAAACCCACCTATCCCCTTGTACCTCAAGGTCCACAGGACTGTCAAGATCATCCCAGCAAACCTGGTCGTGTACGTGTAGCTTTCAGTCTACCACTCCCCCGTCGAAGGATGTGCTGAACTCATAACTCCCTGATCGCCTCCCGAAACATGTGATCCCCAACCCTCTCCAGCAAGCTCTTATGGTTGATCCATGGATTGAGCCACAGGTCCGTACTTTGGCCGTCTCGAATGACATGATGTACGGCATTGTTTATAGAAGCACGTTGTTGTAATAAGCACTTAAAGGTAACTTAAGCATTGTTATTATACCTGCATGTCCAGAAATTACTTCTCTTCAAATATCTACTACTCATCCACTCCGCCCATAAGGATCCCTATTGTACAAACTTCCACGCCATTTTCATCCCTGCCACCTCTCGAAGCACCTGTAGTGGTCTCAGTCCAACCCCCCTCCTCACGAGGTCGACACAATTAATCCCAGGTAATGGCATGTATTCCACCTCTCCATATAAAATTAGTACATATGTGCTCAATTTTTCGGATAGTGACAGTAGGAAGAATACTAGACTATAACCAGTACAGTACTAAAGATGATACGACTGAATCAACCAGCTCAATTCGACCGCCAAAAGAAATATTCTGGGCCTGGCAGCCCTCCACCCGGCGTTGGGTGTACTCCACCAAGCTATGGCAATCAATATCCTATGCATAGTTGACAAACAAAGGTACTCCCAGATATTTGACTGGAAGCTCCCCTCTCTCTATCCCCAACTCTGCTACCCTTTCCTCCTTGCGAGGGCATTAAGAACTAAAGTACACTACTGTTGTCCATATTCATCTGGAGCCCAGACACCCTTCGTACTCTTCCATGATCTCCAAGATAGCAGCAAGTCCCTCTGAAGTAGGACGCATGAAAACCAATAGGTCATTCGCATATATAAGGTGTAAAACATGCAGAGAGACCTTCTTGTACATAGGAATGAACCGCCTCCGATGAACCGCCATATCCATCATGCAAGTAAAGTACTTCATCAACCAAGTGAATAGGTATGGGAAGAAAGGGTCTCCCTGACGCAGCCCTCGATTGCTACGGATAAAACCATACAGATGACCACGTATTAGCAACGAAAACGTAGTAGTAGTAATGCACTTGCGGACCATGTCAACCCAAAACCTGTCAAATCCTATCGCCAGCAACAGTTGGCAAACAAAGTCTCGATTAACCATGTCATAAGCCTTCATCAAGTCTAACTTGATACATGCCTTCATGCCCCAAGGCTTGTTAAACTCCCGCACTATCTCATGAGCCAGCAGACTATGCTCCGCTATCGATATACCCTTAATAAATGCCGCCTGGTTAACCGACACCAAGCCCTGCATGATCTTCTCCATCCTCCTGCACATAATGTAATTATTTTATATAAATAATTACAACAAGCAATGGGTCTGAAGTCTGCCAGAGAGGATGCCCCTTCCTTCTTAGGTACCAATGTAAGAAAGCTATAATTGAGCGCCTTCAACAATTTATCACTCGCAAAAAACTCATGTACCGCCTCCAAAACTGGATGTTTAATGGATTCCCAATGAACTTTAAAGAACTTGTTATCGAAACCCGTCTGGACCAGACGCCTTGTTGGGGTCCGCATCCTTAACAATCCTTTCCACCTCCATTTGGACCGGAGCTAGCAAAATTGCAAATTGCATTGCCATAGGACGTAACAAACTTCTTGCACACAAGATCAGGAAACATATTAGCATAATCAGATTAATTATATAGCAGGGAGTAATACCTAACCGCTTCCTCCTGAATTTTGCATTGTGATTCGACCCACTTGCCATTTGCATCCAATAGATTGTGGAAACTATTACGATGCTGGCGAACACGAACCACATCATAGAAAACATCGAACACTTGTCCCCATCCTTGAGCCATGAGTATTTGGCTCATTGTGCAATCTGGATCTCATCCTGGAGCCGGAAGAGATTAACCTCCTGGACCAGGACCTTTTCTCGGGCCGCTAATACGTTGCTCATCATGTCTTCCTGCAGTGCAGTCTGAACCGTTCTGAGCTCCAGCTCCTTGTTAGCTAATGACTTTCGAGGCCGCTCCCTACTCCAGCTCTTCAAAACATCCTTTACATATTTAAATGTATGAACCATGGAGAAATGAGCTGAGCCCGTAGTCACTTGCTGTAGACCCCATGCAACCGCCTCTTGATATCCCTCAGATAAGTGCCAACTGTTGTTGTATCGGAAAGGTCAGCCTTCCAGGCAGGCTTCTCCGTGAACCTAACGCAAATATGAGAGTGATCACTCATCCCCGCAGGCAATCCTTCCACCACATAGTGAGGGAACACATCGAACCAACTGCCATTTCCCAAGGCTCTATCCAACTGACAGGCAACTCTCTTTCGTTCAACTTTGTTATGCCAGGTCCATATATGCCCAGATCTCTCCAAGCCCTATAAACTAGTCTGCAACAGACATTGCTGGAAGTCTTGCAACATGGGGTCTGGAACCGATCTTTCCCCAACTTCCCCCTCATGTGCAAGAGCATTGAGGTCCCCCATAAGCAAGATGGAAAGCTTTGGACCATCAGCTAACACGCTCACATGGATGATATCCCGCCACAAGTCCTCCCACCTTCGCCTATTATTGTGTCCATATACTGCATCAAACATAAACATGAAGCCACTTTATTAGAGGACTCCACCATGATGATCTGCTCAGATAAGTGGACCACCCTTCCATCCCAACTACGACAGTCCCACCGAACCCAGATCCTGGCCGTGTTGCATAAATTGATATTATGCACCTGTGCCCAGTGCCTCGGGGTTCTCTTCGCCAATAATATTTTCACCTTAATCTTAGTTTCCAGCATAGCATTAATGGAATACTGCCTAGATTTAAGTCTGTCACAAATCTTCTTCCATCTGCCTAACGAGCAAGCTCTACGAAAATTCCATAAGAGGATTGACATTAAGAAATAGTCATACCCTCCTGTAACGCATCAGAGTCAGCATCTGGGGTAGATACTGGATTTGTTTGACTCATACCATGCACCACACCATTGTCCTCTTCCGCTGATTGTAGCATGAGTAGAATAGCCCATTCAGGGTTGTCCATACATCCCTCCCAATAGCTCCAGTTGAAGTGGTCGCACAAGAACGTTCCTCTCGTAGCGGTCCGGTATGTCGCTTTCTGCTTGTAAACGTCCCAACCTTTGGAGCCTCAAAACTAGAAGTACCCTTGTTGGCCATAGTAGACATACCCCTTGTATCCACCCCTCGTTGTGCTTGGAACACAACTATCTGTCCTGTTGTAGCCTCCCTGCTATCATCCACACGACACCCACCGCTCCCCAATGCACTAATGGAAGCCACATCAACCATTTCCTCTGTATCTATATCATCCTCCATATTGTCTTGTATGCTTATACTCCTCTTTTCCGTAGTCTCACCCCCAACAGGATGCGGCGAAACCAACCGAGTAGTACATGCAATAGGTGTAACAAGTGTGCAAGCCATAGTATTAAAAATCCCTCTAGGCGGCCGACTAGTCCCCGACTAGTCGCTAGTCGGCCGTCGCCGACTCGACTAGGGGCTAGTCCCCGACTAGTCACTTGTCGGCCACCGTTGACTCGATTAGGGGCTGGTCCATCCAAAAATTAGCTAAATTGGTACTAGTCTGGGCTGCCGTCGACTTCGTCAAAGCAGTCGTCGTCGACTCTTTACTTTGTTGTTGCCTTTTTCTATTTTTGAAAAAAGTGACTAGCCTACTCTTTTTTTATTTTTACTTTTGTTTTGTTATCTCTTTGCTACTGTTGTTGTGACTCTTTTTTTAATTTTTGCTTGTTACTTTTTTTTGCTTTTGCTTGCTACTGCGGCTGTAACTCTCCGTACAAAATAGTAAGTTGTTAACATATTATTTAAATATTTATCGAAATAGAAATTTATGACACTGTAGTCTGCGATAATTAAAAGTTCAACAATTAACATATTATTTTTTAAAATATTTTTATAACATATTACATATATATATATATTCATTAAAAATTCTAAACCGACTAATCCGACTAGTCCCCGAGTAGTCCGATTAATCCGTAGTCCCCACGAACCGACTAGCGGCCGACTAGCGATTTTTACAACCTTGACCCTTGGAAAACCCATTCATACTCAACCGCTTGGGTGAGTACCTTACCTGATGGAACCTCATACTCCAGTACCTGAGGAAGAATACGTCCTGCTCCAATCTCCACAAACACACGAGAATACATCAGTCGAGTGCGGTATGTTGTAGCATCGTCAGCTTTGATAGGGTTGCCAATAAGATTAGCCAGCCTCATCAGCAGTGGAATGCTCCAGTATTTGATAGGGAATGTAGGAAAACGGATCCATACTGGCGCCGCATTGCGTACATCCTTCCATCCTTCTCGCATGTTGACTCTGGGGTCCATTCCTTCAAAATAATGACACGACCATCAAAAGTTAATCCCCTACCCCCTCCGTATAATGCGCTCCACATCCTCATGCAGACAAAATAGAATCCATTCTACCTAGAGAATATCTCCATACTGCCCTTTGGATGCCAGACCCTGCGAACATAAGCACGAATCTAACCATAAAATGGCTTATCACCCAACACATAGAAGATGAGAGTGTTCTTCTAGTATTCAGTCACCTCATCCATCTCCTCCGCTGGGAATGAAGCTCTAAAACCATCGCCCACCTTCTTCGGCGCTACATAGTTCATCCCCGTAGCCGAGGAGGACATGCTTGGACGGCAAATGTTTGCCCAAGATTTACAGGCAACCGAAGTACTTGTTGTGCGACCACCGCAGCTCTGATCTGCTAAAGCACACATGATCTCTTTTCCTTTGTTAACCGCCATTGTCATACTCGTTGTCTGTCCCATTGTTCCCATAGATCTGGTCCGCCTCGCTGGCAAAGGAGTCCTTTGTTGCGTAGCCAACCTCGACGTTCTTCCTGCTACCCTACATGTGGACGCCCCCACCCGTTGCCCGGGCGCTCCTGCGAACGCCCTGCACCAGCCAGGGGTGTCCTTCCCTGGAATCGACCTGCCGATCCCAAGCGGCTGGTCCTCTGCTTGTAGACAACAATAGACCAACCACCTCCATCATTATAAGCGTCGACCGCCACATTCACCGGCAACCCCACTACCGAACCACCACCCGCCAATGCTGCCGGACCTATGTCGCCGCTACCGACGCCCCTGCCTGCCAACCCCGACACACCCGCTTCTGGGCCGCCAGGGATCCTCCAGGCCACGGCCAAGAGCCCGACCCCCCTTGCCCACGGTAATCCCTGGCTCTACCGCCCACCTCATTAACATCTCCATCACCCCCTAGGCCGCCGCCGCCGCCGCCGCCCCCCCCCCCCCCGTACCATCGAGGCTATCGTCATGGCCCCCTGCGTCGCAGCAGAGGCCCATGGCCCATGGCCCCTGGGTCGCCCGCTCCAGAAGATCTCATCTAGGGTTTTTTCATATATATATATATATTATTTTTTTTTTGGAAAAAGGTAAATTTTATTCCAAATGAAAAGCCATAATCATACAACATACAATCTGAGTGGAACTCCCACTCAACACTCATCCATTCTCCATAGCATTCACATCAAACTCAATGTTATGGAGAATGCCAACCGGAGGTGTGACTAGTCCCTCAAAGATCCGACGATTTCGCTTTTCCAAACATGCCAAACCGAAGCCGCCAGACGAACTCTAGCTGTACGGAACCAGGCCTGACCTCGTCCCCTGCTATCTCGTATCACTGGGATGATGTCCCCAATGAAGTTACCAGAGGCGCCCACTCCCAATACCCGACTCTGCTTCGACCATATCTGCCATGCCAGAGTGCACTCGAAAAATATGTGTCTAATAGACTCAGGCTCCAAACAGCAAAGCACACATTTTGGGTCCGACACTGGCACTCCAAAAGAACTCAGGCGATCTCTCGTCAAGAGGCGACCCAGAAGAAGCTTGTAAACACACAACTGCATCTTTCTGGCCATACCCTTACACCAGACGAACTCGTAATCAGAACTCAGAGGGAAAGTGTGTCGGATAAGATTGTAGCAACTACGGAACTGGAACTCCCCCGAGCCCGAAGATGCTCCAGGCGGCTCCCAAATCCACCGATCCGCAGGCAAAGCCAGATCAATGACTGTAGACATAATGAACCCTCCCAGCTCCTCAGTGTACCGATAAGATTCCGGCCACCACTCTCCATCTCGTAAGATCTGACTACACGTCAGACCTCGCCTGTCCTCCGTGTGAGTCGGGGATCCCCTAATGTCTAGCAACGAACGCCGATCAATCCAAAGGTCCCGCCAGAGGTCCGTGTATATATATATATATATATATATGTATATATATATATATATATATATATATATGTCCCTAAGGCACTAGCCTAGTATCAGTGCAGGGGGCCACCCAAGCGTATGTCTTGGTTTCGAATCCCCCCCTCCCGGGCGGCTGGGTGGCGTAGCTACGGCCGTCTTGGAGAAAGTACACCTAATATATATATATATATATATATATATGAAAAAAGGGTAAATTTTATTCCAAAATCAGACAATACTCATACAACATACAGACGGATAGTCGCCCACCCGTCAGTCGACCATTTCTTTTACATCAAACTCCAAATTATGGAGGATACCAACCGGAGGGGTGATAAACCTCTCGAATATGCGCCGATTCCTCTCCCGCCAAACATGCCAAACAGCAACTGCCAGACGAATCCTAACAGTCTTGAACCAGACCAAGCCTCTTCCTCTGCAATCTCGAATATTCTTGATGATTGCACCAATCGACCTGCCAGAGATACCACCACCCAGCATACGGTTCTGCTCAGACCATATTGACCATGAAACTCACAGTCAAAAAATAGATAAGACATCGATTCATCCTCCAAATCACAGAGAGCACACTTCGGATTGGGAACCTGGATCCCAAAAGAGATGAGTCTGTCCCTGGTCAGCAGACGACCAAGGAGTAGGCGATACATACATAGCTGCATTTTTCTGACCAGATCTTTGCACCAAATGAAGTCATAATCACCAATTGGGGGATTGGCACTACACATAAGGTTGTAGCCGCTTGGAAGGAGAACACCCGCGAGACAGTACCTCCATTCACGCCAGGCGAATCCCAGACCCAAATATCCTCAAGCTGGGATGGATCAATCTCAATCCCGCGAATAATCTCACCCAGTCCCTCAGTATGACAGTAGGACTCCGGACTCCAAGCTCCATTCCTGATGATGTGCTGACAAGTCAGACCTCTGCCCACCTCCCTGTGATCTCGATCGCCCATAATGTCCACCAGAGACTGGTGCTCTATCCAGGGATCCAGCCAAAGGTCAGTTACAACCTCATCACACATGATCCTCCTGACAGCCGATTGGAGAACGGCTCTGTCTCAGAATTTGTTTGAAGGTCACATAGTAGTTGTTGTCTATACCACACCTCCAGAAGTTGCCATTCCTCACATATCGAGACTGCATCCACTCCGTCCAGAGGGATCTCCCTTTGATAAACCGCCATGTCAGTTTCAGGACCGAGGCTTCCCTGATAGCCAACAGAGGACGAAGACCCACACCTCCCTCCTTCTTTGGCCGACAGAGCTGTTCCTAAGAAATCACATAAAGGCCCCCCCTCCAAATGAAATCGGCACAGATCCTTTCAACTTTCCTGATGGTAGCCATGGGTATCAAAATAGACTGCAACCAGAACTAGGCCAGGACAGAGATAACCGATCGGACTAACTCGATACGCCCCCCAAAAGAAAACCCGGCAACTCGCCACCCTTCCACTCTCCGCTGGACATACTCCACCAGGCTATAGCAATCCTGATCCCGAGCATAATTGACTGTCAAAGGAACTCCCAGGTATTTCACCGGGAGCTCACTCCTCTCCACGCCCAGTGCATCAGCGCGCTCCTCCTTCTGAAGGCAGAGTGAACTGAAGTAGACCCTGCTCTTCTCTCTGTTCATCTGAAACCCCGAGTGTGATTCCAGCTCACCCATAATCTCAGATAACGTATTCATATCCTCCAACGAAGGCTGAATGAACACCAGTAGGTCGTCGGCATAGATGAGATAGGTAACCGGAGGCACGACTCTCCTGTACAGCGGGACAATCCTCCCAAAATGGATCGCCCTATCCATCAAGCAGGTAAAGTACTCCATGACTAGCGTGAACAGGTAGGGGTGTGCATTGGTCGGTGGTCAACCTATTTGGTCCCAACCGAAGTCGAACCGAAGTTAATCGGTTTGAAAATAAACAAAACCGAACCAAACCAACCAAATGATCGGTTCGGTTTTGAAACCGACCGACTTGGTTCGGTTTGGATCGGTTCGACTTGGTCGGTTTTGATCACATAAAAAAATTTGACCGTATGCTTCTTCTTTTTTGTGAAACCTTAGTCAACTTGTGCTTTGTAAGAGTAAATACAATTCATCAGCTTCAATTCAACTTGCGCTTTGCAGGTGGAGAAAAATGCCAATTATCATAAAAAAATTATATACATTCAACTAAAAGCCCCTTTCATGTGCATAGGAGCAATTAGAAAAGAATAGGAGCCGCCAGCACTCCTCTTTGAAACTACAGAGAGAGAGAGAGCTCTTTCAACTTCAACTTGATAAATGGTTGTGATGTGAATAAATGAACCAAACCGGTATAATACAACCCAATGAACCCATATCCAACCTGCCAACCCTAATTATTTAACAAGAATTTGGTTCGGTTCGGTTTAGACGATTTTTGACATATCCAAACTGTGAACCGAACCGAACCGGTCGATTTTGAAAAATTGAAGCCGAACCAAACCAACCGAACCATCGGTTCGGTTTAAAACCAATCGGTTCGGTTTGGCTTTGTTCGATTTGGTCGATTTGACTTAATTGTGCACAGCCCTATGAACAGGTAAGGAGACAGGGGGTCACCTTGCCGGAGTCCACGGTTGCTTTTGAAGAACCCATGCGGAATACCCTGGATAAGGACCGAGAAGGTAGGAGACGATATGCATTCTCGAATCAACGCAACCCAACGATCAGCAAACCCCATAGCAGACAAAAGGTGGCATACGAACTCCATGTTGACCATGTCATAGGCCTTCCTCAGATCCAGCTTTACACAAGCCTTCTCCCCACCAGGTTTGTTGAAGCCCCTCACCATCTCATGAGCAAGAAAGCTATGCTCAGCTATAGATCGCCCCTTGATGAACGCCGCTTGGTTCGGGGAGACCAGGTCCTGCATGATCCCCTCCATGCGCCGGCACATGAGGTGCATAATTATTTTATAAAGATAATTACAGCACGCAATAGGCCTAAAGTCCGCCAGCGAGGTCGCCCCCTCCTTATTAGGAACCAGAGTCAAGAAAGTGGTTAAGCTCCTTCAACAGCTTCCCCTCAGAGAAGAACTCCTGGACCGCCTCAAGAACCGGGACTTTCAGAATATCCCAGTGGCGCTTGTAAAACCCACTGCTAAATCCATCTGGGTCGGGAGCTTTGTTGGGGTCCGCTTTCTTGATAATGGCCTCCACCTCCTCCATAGTGACAGGGGCCAACAGGAGGCTATTCCCATATGGAGTCACCAATCTCTTCGTAACTACTTCTGGGAACACAGAAAGATAGTCAGTCTGAAAGTATAACTCAGAGTAGTACCTGACCGCCTCTCCTGAGATCTTGGACGGCTCCCCAAGCTGATTACCCTCTGTATCAAGAAGCTGAGAAATGGTATTTCGATGTTGTCTGGTACGAATGACATCATAGAAAAACTTGGTACATCGGTCGCCATTCTTAAGTCAGGAGCATTTAGCGCGCTGAGCCGCACTAATCTCCTTTTGAAGCCGCAGAGTATTGACTTCCCCAATCAGCTCCTCTCTAGCCGCAAGATCTCCATTTAACATATCAGATTGCATGGAATGTTGGATGACCCGAAGCTCCGCCTCCTTATCTTCAAGAGAGGACTTAGGCAACCTCTTCACCCATGTCCGGAGCGCCTTCTTTGTGTACTTGAGCCGGTGTACCATCTGATACTGAACAGTCCCCTCAACCTGATGTGTCACACCCTCCATAATCGCCTCTGAGTAGCCCTCTGAGAGAAACCAGCTGTTGTTGTACCGGAAGGGACGTGACCGCACTGAGGGGTTGGAAGTGAATCCAACCCTGATAGGAGAATGGTCACTCGTCCCAGCGGCCAACCCCTCAGCCAAAGAGTAAGGGAAGCGGCGGAACCACTCCACGTTGCCCAGGGCCCTATCCAACTGACAAACCACCCTGTCCCTGACTGCTTTGTTGTGCCAGGTCCAGATATACCCCGAGCGAGATAGGCTCTGAAGACCCGACTGGAGAAGGCAACTCTGGAAATCATGCAATATCGGATCTGGAACCGGTCTGCCACCCATCTTCTCCCCTCTGTGCAGAAGAGCATTGAAGTCACCCATCAGAAGGGGGAAGTGAGAGAAAGCAGCAACGGATGCCACTCTAGCAATGTCATGCCATAAGACCTCCCGACGTCTCCTGTCGTTGTGGCCGTATACAGCTCCTAATAAGAACCGAAAGCCATCTTTGTTCGTGAAAACGATGGCAATCAGTTGCTCCGACATCAAGATCAAGTCCCCATCCCAACACTTCGAGCTCCATCTGACCCAGATACGCGCCATGTCGCAGAGAGCCAAGTTGTGAAGCTGGCCCCAATGATTTGGGGTCTGACGGACAAGAGTCTTATCCCCTTTAATCTTGGATTCCAGCAACACAGAGATATCACATTTCTCCCTATGCAAAACTCCACAAATCTCCCTCCATCTCCCTAGTGAGCAAGCACCCCTCACATTCCAGGCTATAATCGTCATTAATTATTAAGTGAGGGGTCCCCCTGTACATCACCTGAACTGGTACCCGGGGGAGGAACCACTTCCGTCTCTGTCATATCCTCCTCCACCTCAACTGTAGGGACATGCTGGGTGGAAAACTGAGTAAGCATCAGGACCCAGGCTGGATTGTCAACACAGAGCTCTTCCCCCTAACAGGGGAGTGACCCCCCCTCCCCCCCGTTTGGGGGACCATCCCACAGAGGGCCCGCCCGCCTCTTCCTGCTGTAAACTTGCTCACTAGCCGATCCGCCAACTCCACGCCCCTCTATTTCCGAAGTCATCATGTCTCTGGTGACCATGCTCCTCTGCGCCGCGAAGACGACTATAGCGCCACCAGGAGGAGCCGCCACAGGCGAGATGGTCCGACCCCTAGCCTCCTCCATCGGTTGATCTCCCTCCCGCATAAGCTCTCCCTCTATGTCGTCCTCGGGTGTAGGTGCCATCACCCGAGAGGATCCAGGAGTATCAGTAGTAGCCGTGGCAGACCCCCTCTGCAATCCTCCAGACGGGCAGGAGCTATCAAGGTGTCCAAAGCATGCACAAAGTGAACAGGTAGGGGGCACCCATTCATACTCCACTCTCTGAGATAGGACCTCGCCCGAAGGAACCTCGTACTCAACTATGCTCGGCAACTCCCCTCCAGCCCGGATCTCTACGAACATCCTCGCATACATCAGCCTCAAGCGGAAGGCTGTGGCATCATCTGCCTTAATCGGCCTGCCCACCAGACTAGCAAGTCTCATGAGCAATGGAATGCTCCAATATCACACCGGAAACTCCGGAAAGCGGATCCAGACCGAGATAGCATTGAGGACTTCCTTCTCACATTTCAGGTCCGGAGTCCACTCTTTCAGGATAATAAACCTCACGTCGAACGTCCACGGTCCACCCTGGAGGATTCTGGTAACATCGTCTGCTAGCCCGAACTTCACGTAGAAGAATCCGTTCTCCCTAGCAAAGAACTCCATGCTCCCCATCGGCTGCCATACCCGTGTCGCATATGTCCGTATCTGCCCATAGAAGGGTTTGTTCTCCAGCACATATAGGACCAATGTATTCTCCTAGAACGTCGTCACCTGATCAATCTCCTCCGCAGGGAACGTGGCCCTGAAACCACTTTCCACTTTCTTAGGAGGAACAAACTCCATGGTTGTGGGACTTTTCGACCCCCCCTGGCTTACATATGTCCACCCACGACTTGCCCACTGGACGAGGGAACGTCTCCTGAGCCCGTGGGGGGACCGGTGTTGGAGAAGGCGTAGGCCTCTGACCTCCCAAGTCCACCACCTTGCCCTTCCATTTATCCGCCACAGCCAGTTTCGGACGCCACCCAGCTGTTCTCCCGCCACCACCCGACGCCCCCCGGGGGGAGATCCCAGACGCATTCACCGGTTTCCGTGATCTCATCCCCTCCCCCGCCCTCCTATCAAAGGAGGAACGTGGCCGCAAGGGGGTCTGAACGTTACCCTCCTTACCTCCAGCCTTTCCGTTTCGGCGACGTGTAACCGTCGTCCAACCCCCTCCATCCATATGTCCGTCTTGAAGACGAGATCCAGATCCAGGTTGGAAAATTCGAGATCCAGTGGATCCGATCGGGGCCGCGGAATTTCTCTCCGTCGTCGAGCCTCCCACGACAGCCCTAGCCGATCCGCTTGTTCTGGTCGGACCGCCGCTCCCGCCAGCGCCACCGCCGCCTGCGCCTCCTGTGCCGCCGGCGCCGCCTGAGCCTCTTGCGCCACCGTCGGCGCCGCCTGCGCCTCCTGCGCCGCCGGTGCCGCCTGCGCCAGTGGCAGCCCCGCGTCCACCTCTCGCGTTTTCACATCCGACGCTCGCTTCGCCTGCCGTCGCGCCGCCTGCTCCGCCTGCTACCGCACCACCCTTCGCCTGCCCACCCCCAGCCGAACCGCCGCCGGTCTTGCCGCCGGCAGCGCTGGGGTCCCAAAGTTGGGACCCCCTAGGGTTTGCTCGCTCCGAGTCGCCCGAGTCTCCCATCCTTTTTTTTACTTCAGCTAGTATAATATATTTTTATTTTTTTTTGGAAAAAGGGTAAATTTTATTCCAAAGTAAAGCAGTAATCGTACAACATACAATCAAAGTGGGACTCCCACTCTTCAAATCCCCATAACATTTACATCAAATTCGATGTTATGAAGCATGCCCACCAGAGGTGTGACCAGGCCCTCAAAAATCCGACGGTTTCGTTCCCGCCAGATGTGCCAAACTTAAGCAGCCAGGCGGATCCTGGCAGTCCGGAACCAGTCCTCCCTTCGACCTCTACTATCGCGGATCACCATGATGATATCCCCAATACCCTTCCCGGAGTCGCATCCTCCTAACAATCTACCCTGCTCCTTCCAGATCTGCCAAGCCAGGTCACACTCGAAGAAGATATGTCAAATAGATTCATGCTCCAGGCTGCACAACGCACACTTGGGATCTGGGACCGTCACTCCAAAAGAACTCAACCGATCCCTAGTCAGGAGGCGCTCCAGTAGGAGTTTGTAGATACAGAGCTGCATCTTCCTGGCCAGACCCTTGCACCATACGAACTCGTAGTCTGGGCTCTCCTGAAAAACATGCCGGATGAGATTGTAGCAACTCCGGAATTGGAACTCCCCAGTTCCCGGAGGCGCTCCAGACGGCGCCCAAATCCACCGATCAGCAGGCAAGTCCGGATCGATGACAATAGAACCAATGATCCCACCTAGCTCCACGGTGAATCGGTAAGACTCCGGCCTCCACTCCCCATCGCGAATGATCCGACTACACGTCAGGCCCCTCCTGTCCTCCTGGTGTGTCTGGGCCCCCCTAATATATATATATATATATATATATATATATATATATATATATATATATATATATTATATTAAAAATGGCTTGGAGCTCTGGAGAAAAGGTGATCTCGAGCGCCGCTAGGGCATCCGCGTATCTCGCGAACGTGCCTCCCCCTCGGCCTCCGGATCCGCTAGCGAGGGGGGGGAGGAAGAAGAAAAGTGGCAAGAGCACCCATAAGGGGGGAAGCCAAACCCTAGGCGGCGGCGTGGGGGACCCGGAGGGGGCTGGGAGTGCTCGGGGTGGGTCCCCCCCAGGCGGGGGGGGGGGTCGGCAGCGCTGGGAGCGGCGGGCGCCGCGCGGGAAGGTGCCCCCCCAGGCGGGGGGGGGTCGGCAGCGCTGGGAGCGCCAGGCGCCACGCGGGAAGGTTCCCCCCCAGGCGGGGGGGGGACGGCGGCTGCGGGGGATGGGTCCCCCCCAGGTGGGGGAGGGGGGGGGTCGGCAGGAGGGCCCGGTTCGGGGTCGGCAGGAGGGTCGGGTACGGTGTCCGGGAGGTCCTCGACTGGCGTGTTGTTCACTTTCGGGGCTGACCCGGGAAAGGGTGGTGGAGGAGAGGAGGGGTGGACGACGGTCTCCAGGAGACGGGGTGGCGGACGTGGGGGTTTTCATTCTCAAGCCTTGGGGGCTGGAAACCCTGGGAGTCAGGCCGTCAGGACGATGGGTAGGAGTAGTGCCCCACGTAGGATTGCGGGTGGGACGGGCAGAGGGGGTAACGCATGGAGACCTAGGGCGACGGTGGCCGAGAAAGGAAAGGGGGTTGAGGTGGAGAAGCCGAGACAGGGAGGGGAAGCGGTGGGGGACCCTACCAGGGCTACACAGGCAGATATTCGGCCCAGATCTTGGAGGGATGTGTGCTCCCCTGTGGTGACGAAGACTGCGACTTCCATGGAGTACGTGCCGCCCAAGATGGTGGAGGGGGGCTACAGGGCTGTCTTTCCGGAGGAGGAGGTCGCTGAGGTCACTAAATTTTGGCAGTATACGTTAGTCGTATATGTGCTGGGGAGTAAGCCCTTCTATGGGCAGATACGGGGATATGCTGAGAGGGTATGGAGGCCGAAGGGGAGTATGGAGATCTTCTCCAGAGAAAATGGATTCTATCTGGTGAAGTTTGGGCTTCAGGAGGATATGATCAGGATCGTCCAGGGGGGGCCTTGGTCGTTTGACGGGAGACTGATTATCTTGAGGGAGTGGACTCCAGACCTCCGGTGTGAGAAGGAGGTTCTTAATGCCATTCCGGTTTGGATTAGATTCCCTGAGTTCCCGGTGAGATACTGGAGCGTCCCCCTTCTGATGCGCCTTGCTAGTCTGATCGGGAAGCCAATTAAGACGGACGAGGCGACTGCGTTCCGCTCGCGGCTTATGTACGCCAGGGTTTTCGTTGAGATTACCGCTGGGATGGAGCTCCCAAGGGAGGTGGAGTTCGAGGTGGGAGGAGCGGTTCTGAGACAGTCGGTTGAGTATGAGTGGGTTCCTCCCATGTGTACCCGCTGTGAGTGTTTTGGTCATGATTCCAATGGGTGTACCCGAAGCCGGGAGTCAAAAGGGCAGGCGGATCAGCGTGAGGAGGTGTCACGGGAGCCAGTGCTGGACTCGGTTGATGGAGTGGAGGAAGAAGAGCAGGTAGAGGATATCGTGATGGGGGTGGAGGATGGGTTGGCGGTACAGGAGAGGATGCAGGGTGTGATGGTTCCTTTCGATGGACAGAGGAAGATGGTGACACGGAGCTTGAGTGCTCTAGGGAGGAGTCAGAATGTGCCAGCCTCCCAGGAGATCCAGGTCTACAGTAGGAAGCGGCAAGCGACAGTGACGCTAGAGGACATTCCACAGTTGAGGGGTTCGAACACCGATACGGGGAATAACCCGGTGTGGGCCCTGACGTATGGTCAGCTCCAGGAGCACATTGCTCTCTCTTCGATGGGGGGTCGGCCTCTGTCCCCCCTGATGGGGAGTTCATGGATGACGTGGAGCAGCCTGGAGCGCTGGAGGTGGAGGTGACCGGGACAGATGGGTCACTCATCTCGGGAGGTCGCTCCCCGGCCGGAGGAGATTTTAGTGAGAAGGGCGGGGCACCTCCCTCGGGTGTTCTGCCTGATGTTGGGTTAGGGGGTACTAACATTAAGTCTTAATGTCGGTCCTGGCCTGGAACATTAGAGGCGGGTGCTCTATCGGGCGTTGGAGGGAGTTCACTAGTGTGCTGAGGAGGGAGAAGTGTGACATTGCGGTGTTGTTGGAGTCCAAGATTCGGGGGGAGGTTGTGCTGAATCGCAGGACGTCTGCCAGTTGGGACCATTCCCATAACCTCGATCTATGTGATATGGCTCGGATCTGGGTTAGGTGGAATAGGGACAGTTGGGAGGGGTCCACTATTTTGAAGACCCAGCAGCTCATTGGCGTGTCTTTTGTTAATAAGGGGGGTTTCTCGTTCATTCTGGGCGCTGTGTACGGGCACAACGACAGGAGGAGACGGGAGACCCTCTGGGAGGATATTAGTAGTCTGAACAGGATGGCGGATCTTCTTCACCTTCCTTTACTCCTTATGGGAGACTTCAATGCCTTGTTGCACAGGCATGAGAAGGTGGGAGGCAGACCGGTTCCGGATCCGATTCTTTATGATTTCCAGCGGTGTCTTCTTCAGACGGGGTTGAGGGGTCTGGAGAGAGCAGGGCATACTTGGACCTGGCACAACAAGGCGGTCCAGAGCCAGAACAGGATTGCGTGCCAGCTGGACAGGGCTCTGGGAAATAGCGAGTGGTTCCGTCTCTTTCCGAATAGTGTGGCGGAAGGTCTGGATGCTGGGACGAGCGATCACTCGCCTATTCGAGTTGGTCTAGTTGAGAGGCCCACGTGGAAGGCTAGGCCTTTCCGGTACAACAATGGGTGGTTTCTTTCTGCGGGTTATGATGAGGTGGTTACTAGAGGGCTGCAAAATACTCGGGCGGGCACTGCTCAGTTCAGGATGGTTCATAAGTTGAAGCAGGTGAAGAGAGGTTTTCGTGCCTGGGTGAAGCAGATGCCGCGGTCTTCACTTGCGGACAAGGAGGCTGAACTTCGGGAGGTCCAGGGGAGGCTGGCGTCGGATATTCTGAGCGGGGAGCTGGCGGCTAGGGAGAAAGTCCTTGTGGCAGAGGTCAACACTCTTAGGCTTCAGGAGGAGATCGCTGCGGCTCAGAGGGCGAAATGTTCCTGGCTCAAGGATGGAGATCGTTGCACGAAGTTCTTTTATGATGTTATCCGGTCCCGCCAACACCGGAATGGCATTCCTAGGCTGTTGGACGGAGAGGGCAGACTTATTGGAGACCCCGCTGAGATTCAGAGAGAGGCTGTCAGATTCTACACCGACTTATATCAGCAGGCAGACTACCCCTGTGTATTCTCTCCTCTTGTCCCTAAGAGGTTGGTGACGCATCAGGGCAATAGTCGACTTCTGGAGCCGGTCCGTATGGAGGAGGTGGAGGAGATTGTGATGCGAGCTGACCCCAATAAGGCACCGGGGCCTGACGGATTCTCTAGTGGCTTCTTTCGGCGTCACTGGGAGGTTCTGAAGGGTCCGGTCCTGGAGGTAGTGCAGGAGTTCTTCACTGAGGGGAAGCTTCTGAAGGAGTTGAATCATACCTTCCTGACGCTGGTGCCGAAGGAGGGGGCGACATCTCTGGCCGACTTTCGGCCCATTGCTTGCTGTAATTATCTGTACAAGATAATTACACATCTTATGTGTCGGAGGATGGAGGGGATTATGCAGGGTCTGGTTTCCCCGAACCAGGCGGCCTTTATTAAAGGCCGATCGATTGCGGAGCATAGTTTGCTTGCCCATGAGATGGTTAGGGAGTTCTGCAAACCAGGAGGGATGAAGGCCTGCGTGAAGCTGGATCTTAGGAAAGCCTACGACACGGTCAACAGGGAGTTCCTATGCCAGCTCATGCTGTCCATGGGCTTTGATATGAGGTGGGTTGCTATGGTGAAGGAGTGTATCTGCACGCCGACGTTCTCAGTCCTTATTCATGGTACACCCTATGGGTTCTTCGGCAGCACCAGGGGGCTCAGACAAGGGGACCCTCTGTCTCCGTACCTGTTCACTCTGGTGATGGAGTATTTCACTTGTTTGTTGGATGTGGCGGTGCTTGAAAAGAAAATTTCCCCGCTATTCAAGCTTGTGCAACCGGTGGTTTCACACTTGATCTATGCTGATGATCTCCTGGTTCTTCTCCGTCCGTCGATGCAGGGAATGAGGGCGCTTTCTGAGGTCATGGAGGAGTTCGGGCGTCTCTCTGGACTGCAGCTGAATAGAGAGAAGAGTCGGGTCTACTTCAGCTCCAGGTGCTCCCTGAAGGAGGAAAGGGCGTTTGCGCTGGGTGTGGAGATAGGGGAGCTCCCTGTGAAATATCTGGGGGTCCCGCTGTCGGTGAACTATGCTAGGGAGCATGATTGCCACAGTTTGGTGGAGTTCACACAAAAGAGAGTTGAGGGCTGGCAAGCAACTGGACTCTCTTTTGGCGGGCGGATTGAGCTGATTAGGTCGGTCATCTCGGGGATTACTATGTTCTGGTCCCAGTCTATTCAGATTCCGACGGCCACTATCAGGAAGGTGGAGATGCTATGTGCGGATTTCCTCTGGAGGGGGGGGATGCATGCTATCTCTTGGGACCAGCTATGCCGGCCGATGGAGGAGGGAGGAGTAGGTCTCCGACCTTTACGGGCTATCAGGGAGGCTGCAGGTATTAAGATGGCGTGGAGGTTCGTCCAGGGTGGCTCCTTATGGGCGGAGTGGATGGCTAGCAGGTACCTTAAGGGGAGGAGCTTCTGGACGTGCAGGCATGACAACAACTTCTCGGTCACATTTAAGACTATTCTTAAGTGTAGACCTAAGCTTCAGTCTGTTATCTGCCGGTCCATGAGGGATGGGGCTTCGACGGACTTGTGGCAGGACCCCTGGGTCGCGGGTCGGTCTTTACTGGATATCCTGGGTTCACCGTTTTCTAGAGAGGCTACGAGGGGCCTCAGGTGCAGCCGGATCATCAGAGATGGAGTTTGGGTGCCAGAGGCTTACCCATTCACGGCTCAGCTGGGTGAGGTGATCCGCCGCATTGTTATCGACACCAGCCAACCTCGGGATATGTGGATATGGACAGGGACTTCTTATCCAGGTGGAGCGAGTACGTTCAGTTTCAGGAGCTGCTTCGAGCTGGTTCGGGTTCGGCACGCCTTGATGGAGGATCGGGACTTCATTTGGGCTAAAGGTATAGCCCGGAAGATGCAGTTATGTGCGTACAGACTGCTGCTGGGGAGACTCCTGACCCGTGACAGACTCATCAGGTGTGGGGTTCATATCCCGGACACGATGTGTGTGTTGTGTGCGGGAGAGGCTGAGTCTATGGGCCATTTATTCTTCGAATGCTCATTCTCTTGGTATATTTGGGCTGTGCAGTGTGGGCAGTTGGGGAGGGGAGCTGACATGGCTCGGGACATTCGGAGCATCATCAGCTGGATCCGAGGGCACAGAGGTGGAGAGACGGGGTGGACGAGGCGAGCCTGGGTGCGACTTGCTGCTTCCGTTTGGCACATCTGGCGTGAACGGAACAGGCGTATCTTTGAGAGCCTGGTTACACCCGCTAGAGGAATTCTGCATAACGTGGAATTCGATGTATCAGTTATGTCCCCCTGAGTTCTCTGGGGGACATGTGCAGTAGTGAGATGTTGTATTGTATTACCTTAACCGCCTAGTGCGAGGAATAAATTTACCCTTATTCCAAAAAAAAAATATATATATATATATATATTATTGTATCTAAATATATATACTAATAATTATTTAATATTGTCGATACTATCGATACCAAAAAATTCAATACTGCCGATACCGTTGCTCATACAAAAATTTTGATACTGATACTTTGAACCTTGCAACAAATCCTTAAGAGATAGGTATATCTTTAGTTGGCACACCTTATCTAGTTAGTTATAACTAACTACAACAAGTTTTTTATTATTATGATCTTGTGATATTTTGGTTTGAGCTTCGGCAATGGCTAACCTTTAATTGTTAAATTAAATTTATGTGTACTCCGCTTTTTACTCTTTTAATGGTGTGATGAACTAATTAGATACAATAAGAGTTTGTTATTTGAAATTGAATTATCAAAAAATCTAAAAGTATGTGCCTCGTTTCGTTGAAGTCCACACCTTGTCGTACGCCTTGCGAGTAGACATGAGAGGGGAACCTAGCGCCTCGACTGAGCCTCGCAAATGAAGTTTCTAACCTGATGAGTAGTTGTAGGTTGAGGACTTTGTATTCATGACAGGAGATACTTGAATGATGCATCTTGCGAATTATATACTACTTACCTGGCTTATTACTTCGCAAAGTTGTTGTAACTCGAAAAATATATATTTTTTCATTTCCTATTGGGACAATCCCCTGTGCTAATAAGGATCCAATTTACTGACAACAGCAGATGCAGCTATCTGAATTTTATTATTTGATTGACTACAGTGACACTGTATCCATGCACTAAAATTTAACTTGTTTTGACCTTAAAAATTCTATCACTTCTTCAGATTGCCCAACAATCTGAAGTCTTTTGTGATCAGCCCTCTGAAGATCCTCTCAACTTAACTATCATTGGAAGTAAAATTGATTTTATGTTGTTTGCAACATCCAATCTTAGCCCAGTAGTGATTAACATAATATGTGAAACCAAGTTTAAAAAAGGCTTAAATTTTAGTTCAGATGAAACTCCTGCAAGAGAATACCATAAAGAAATTTTTGCTGCTACTCAGTACACAGATAAAATAACCACCTAATGATATTACTATAATTAAGAAAAAAAAATCATATACCGCAATGCGAGTGCAGTCAATAACAGCAGTTAGGTTAATATCGATAGTACGTCTCCATGTAGAGCTTCCATCGGATTCATCTTTATCAAATGGTGGATTATAACTAATCCCAGCACTGTTGATGCAAATATCCAAACCTCCATATATCTTCAAATGTTTCTCAAAGGCAGCAGATATATCTCCTGAGAATCAGGTTTACAATGGTTAACAATAATGTAAAGCATCAATAATGATAAATCAGAAGTTTATCTCCACAATGTCAGAACTAGTCTCTGACTATGGCGTCACTTACAAAAATTAATTGACACAATGATACAGATACAAGCAGCATTTTCCTGTGTACGTTCAACATAGATGATTATAAGAAAGAAATTTAGACAGCTTTATGTTTGAAGTCAAGAAAAGTCAGGAAGATGCATTACTAGACATTGGGGTGTGTGTGTTTGTGTGTTTGTGCGCGTGTGTGTGTGTGTGTGTCTATCTTTTTTTTATTTGAAAAGGTAAGTAGTATTATTGATTCCCTTTAGAAAAATACAAAAGAATTACAGAATCTTAATCTCTTTCATCCTAGGATACAAGGAGGTAAGAAGTATCCAAAATCTGCACAATCTCCTTCAGCAAGGACTGATTGTCCCGCTTCTTCTTGCAAATAGATATTAAGCTCTGCACATCCCTCTTTCATTCTATCCATCAACCGTTGACTTCTAATACATTCATTGTTGAACACTCTTCTATTGCTTTCCTGCCACACATGCCATATGAAAGCATTGAATATATGCCTTATCATGATAGCTTGTCTAGAGTTCCTAGGGCTTAGCCCCTGAATAGCCATCGTAGTTTCCATAATTCCAGATTGGGATTAATACCCATTGATGCAGCAATTGTTCCCCGGATTGAATTAGTATAGGCACACTGAAAGAACAATTGCCCCACAGTCTCCTCTTCAGCACCACATAATGCAGAAGCCATATTGCAGCAGTTTAGCTTTAGTTTGCAGCCTATCTTTAAGAGCTCTATAAGATCAATAGGACATTTTTCCACAATTCCCTGGGTACCACAATATATCTCACCACTGAACTAAAGTTTGTTCCCCTATACACATTGAATAAGCATTCTTGAGAGTAAACTTCCCTGATGAAGAAGGATTCCACCACCAATAATCCTCTTTCCCAGCCCTGTCAATAGGAGTTTGTGAAATTTCCTGAGTCGGAGAAGTGGTAATCCTCAAAGAAGTTGGATTCCATACACCATTCTGAAGAATGCGATCCACAGTAACACATCCTCATTGTAAATGGCGAAGGCCTGCCACCCAAATCTGTCTATCAATCTCCCTTGAGTCAGCCATGGGTCAAACCACAGTGAAGTACCCTTCCCATTGACAATTTTCTTCGTCAGCATTGATGATAAAATGTTTCTCACTTGAAGAATAAATTTCCAAGATGTTCAGGAGGAGTTATTATCCACCTGAATGATCCAAAAGTTCCTATCTTTCAGATATATGTTCCTCATCCAAATACTCCACATGCGGTCCTTCACCAGAAAATTCCAAGCTCTTTTTATTTGAAGATTGACCATCAGATCATATAAATTCCTAGTAACCAGCCCACCTTCCTCAGGCTTAGAACTTTCAGACTACCCGACAGTATGCCTAGAAGTACCCCATAGAAAGCTAGCACACATGGAACTGAGTTTGCTAATGAGAGATCTTGGCAATTTGAAGACTTATCCAGAATAAAGCAATATCAGCAATTTGAAATTACATCAAGAGATGAGCCTAAAATCTTGTATCGCAGATGCAGCCTCACTTTTGAGAATCAATGTAACAAATGTATGATTGACATGCTTCAACATCTGCCCTTCTTGATTAGTAACTGGCCTCATCATATCACCCTTAAAATCAGCCCAGTGGATTTTAAAGAATTTGGCTCTGGGATTCTAAAGAAATTGGCAGTGAATCCATCAGGATCAGGGCCTCTATTAATGTCAGCACTATCAATAATAACATTCACTTCTTCCTCCTCGATAGTAGACAGAAGACTATCATTAGCAAATATGGTAAGGATTCTTTTAGGCACATCTTCAGGGAAATTTGTTAAGTAATGATCTTGATTATATAAATCCTGATAACAGTTACTGAGATATGTCCTCTTTAGCAACTGAGTGACCTTCATCATCTATTAACCACCTGTTATTTCTAAGATATCTAGCTCTGATAAACTAATAGAAGAACTTACTGCATTTGTAACCATGACACTTGGCTCTTTGTGCTGATAAAGTTTTATATTCATGAGTGAGGAGGTCAGAATTTACAGGATCAACCTGCAACTTGGCCAAATCCCCTCTAATTGACTGCACTTGGCCCTTAGGAATAGATTGCTTCCACTTCTTCAAGGCTAGTTTATCACTCTCTAGCTTGGAGACTAGGATGAACATAGGAGACCCCTCCACATGAATATTAAGAGCATCAAGAACACACTCCCTATAACCTTGCATCAAAGACCATTCGTTAGCATATCTTAAAGGAGGATAGGAAGGGATAGTGGCCATGTTCTATAGATCCACCAAAATAGGGCTATGATCACTAGAAACAGAGCTAAGGTAGTGAGCATACACATTTGGAAAGTGAATTATCCAATGTGTATTACCAAAGCATCTGTCCAGTTTACATAGGATCCTATAGTAATGAACCTATTAGACCAAGACCAGGAATTCCCGCACTACCAATTTCATGAAGCCCTGAATTAAGAATGCAATTATTGACATCTTCTAGCAATCTTTTTGGAACCAATTTCCCTCCAAGTTTCTCAGAGTTGAACCTGATACTGTTAAAGTCACCCAAAACTATCCAAGGGACATGAACCGTAGTAGCAAGTCTCAATTTCTTCCTGCAGTGATTTACTTAATCTATGACCATTATCCATACACCACAGTGACAACCATGACCATCCCACCTTTGTTGACCAACTGCATAGATATAGATTGTTCAGATTTCATTATAGTAATATCTTGGTAATGATTGGTATCCCAACCAACCCATATGCTACATTTCTCATTCATAGTATATCGAAAATCATGACGCCAATAAGGTGGAAATTTTCTAACACTTTGAGCCTCCCTAGCCTTCTTTAATTTAGTTCACTAATCCCAGAAAAGACACATGATTACTTTTCACTACATCCCTGACATCTCTCCATCTTATAATGGAGTTAAGCCCTCTTACATTCCAAACTAGGATTTTCATTCAAATTGAGGGGGGTAGTGGTATCACTCTTCAAACTCTTAAACTGCTGAGTCACCTTGGGTTTCTTGGATGGATCGTTCTGCTGCTGAGCTCCTGATAGCAACTTCTTCCAATTGGGGTCCTCTACAATTACCATGCGCAGTCCCCCTCTTCTGAATGATGGAAGCTAGAACTAGCTCCTGCAGTGCTTGGTACATCATCTACTGGTTGACTTTCTACTGCAACTTGTGAATTATCTTTGGCTGATGGTCCAAATTGAACCCTTGAAGAGAGCTCCTTCACAGTTTGGTCTTTCTGTGGCCAACTTACTCCTACTGGTCATCCTCCAAGTCTTCTTGCTCTTCTTCATCATCTCTATCAGCTTGCTTTTTCTTAATGATGGTCTGTGGTTGGTTGGGGTGTGGGTGGGTGGGTTGGGGGGGGGGGGGGGGGGGGGGGGGGGGGGGGAGGGGGGGGGGGTGTTGTAGTTCCTTGCTGCTTGGAGAGGATGAATCCTCCTCTAGTCTCTGAAGAACAGGCTTCTGCAGCAGAGATGAGTATCAGCCCCCATGCTTGGCTCCCCTATTACAACACGAATATCCTCTCCATGGTGATCATTGAGTGATGGAGGAGATACTACATATGAGTGAATATCATCTCCTACCACTCTAATAGTATGCTTCCAGTTGTTGTCCTCTTGCCTGTGGAGAACTGATGCCAACATTAGCATCGGGAGAAGTCACCCTGGTTGGGCTATCATAAGAGTGAATATCATCTCCAGTGCTTTACCATGGTATTGTTGTCGCTCCACATTCCCTGTCTGTTGGCAGTCCTTTGTCGACTGGCCTCCACACGTTAGTAGTTGGGACACTGTGGTTCTAGATGACCGAAACAGAAACACTTCTTATAGGTGATGGCCAAAACAGAAACACTTCTTATAGGTGCGTGGAACCCATTACTCATCACTTGCTCTGTTGGAAACGAAACACGGAAACCGTTCCCCCAAACCAAAGAGACTGTGAGACAATCGAAGAAAAGCACACAAAACCAAATCGCCAAAATCACATAGAAAACCAAACGCAAACACACAACAATTTTTATGTAGAAAACCCTTGCGGGAAAAACCATGGAATAATCAGAGTCCAACCTTGAAAAGCATCCACTAATGGAATAAGAAATTACACCGACTCCTTACAAGTTTCTCACCGATCCAAATCAGATTACCACAACTACTTGAAAGAAGAAAAGCCGATTACAAACTCCGAAAACCAAGAGATGTCGAGAAGAATTGCCCAAAACAATCTCTCCTTCACAATAGCCTTCAATCCCCTCTCTCTCTCTCTCTCTCCCCTCTCTCTCTCTCTCTCTCTCTCTCTCTCTCTCTCTCTCTCTCTCAAAAGTTGTAACCCATGATATTATTATTCATCAACTTGCATGCATCAACCTTTTATAAACCCTTTGCATGAATTAGGGTTATCATATTAGAAATCTATATATGGAAGTCCAATATATATGGAAAGTCCAATAAATATCAATCATATATTTAATTGAAATCCAATCATAATAGGCTTGCCATAAATTGGAAGTCCATTTATATGGAAAGTAAATATATGAAAGATCAAATCATAAATATATGGTCAAAATCAAAGATGGAAATTCAATCATATATTTGCTTACCATATATGTTCCAATATAAGGCGACCGATGCACTCCCGAGCTTCTCTGACACACGGATGATGCTTGTTGCACTCCGGGATATTCTCCACATAGGTTGGGAACACCACCCAACTCCAACAAATCTTCCCCTTCTTAACTAGGTGGAGAAGCTCGTCATACCGACGATCCGCCTGTAGTGTACTCAAACATCTCTCTTGGTAGAACCTTTGTGAACATGTCTGCTCCATTGTCATCAGTATGAACCTTCTCAAGGCCGCGTCCATCGCCTCAACTACATCATGTATCCAATGAAACCGAGTCTCAATGTGCTTGGACCGACTATGAAATGTCTGGTTCTTCACAAGGTAGATTGCACTCTGGCTATTACAAAGCAAAACGTACTATTCTTGCTTTAGCCCAATTTCCTACAATAGCTTCTTCATTTACAGCAACTCCTTGCAAGCCTCCGTCGTCGAAATGTACTCTGCCTATGTCATAGGCAAGGTAACACACTTCTGCAACCGCGACTGCCATGATACCGCTCTACCAGCAAACATCATCACATAATCCGAAGTCGATCTCCTCGTGTCTATATCTCCAGCCATATCAGCGTCAGTATACCCGATCAGCTTCGACATGTCACTACCAAATGAAAGCCTCTAATCAACAGTGTCTTAAAGGTGTCGTAGAATCCACTTGACCGCACTCCAATGTACCCTTCCAGGATTGAAAAAATACCTGCTAACCATGCCAACTGCGTGAGTAATGTCTGACCTTGTACACATCATGGCATACATGAGACTCCCTACTGTTGAAATATATAGAACCTGCTCCATATCTTCTTTTTCATCATTGGTAGATGGACACTGCTCCGTAGTGAACTTAAAATGAGCTGCAAAGGGGTTGCTCACTTTCTTCAACCCGTCCATCCCGAAACGGTGAAGTACTATGTGAATGTACTTCTTTTGGAATAAGTACAAAAACTTGGACTCTTTCTCGGCTGATCTTCATCCCAAGAATAGTCTTCAATGTGCCGAAATCTTTCATAGAGAAGGCCGCACCCAGTTGACGCTTCAACTTCGCTATCCTGGAGACATTTCGACTCACCAACAGCATATCATCTACATAAACCAGTAGTATGATAAAATCATTCTCGACAAAGTGCTTCACGAACACATAGTGATCCGCAGTCGTCCGTACATAACCATGCTCCCCCATAAATGACTTGAACTTCATGTACCACTGCCTCGGAGCCTACTTCAGACAATACAGACTCTTTCTCAATCGGCAGACTAAGTATGACTTGTCCTTCTCACATAATCCCTCTGGCTGCTCCATGTATAACTCCTCTAAATCACCTTAGAGGAATGTCGTCTTCACGTCCATCTGCTCAACCTTCAAGTCGAAACTGGCTGCGAATGCTAGCACCACGCGCATAGATGACAACTTAACGACCGACGAAAAGATATCATCGAAATCCTCGTCATTCCGCTGACCGTAGCCCTTTAACTACCAGCATTGTTTTGTATTGAGGGCGAGTAGCATCATCCGTCTGCTTCACTCTGAACACCCATCGATTCTTCAAAACCTTCTTGCCCTTTGGCAACAGCACCAGCTCATAAGTAGAGTTTGCCTGTAAGGTATTCATCTCCTCCTGCATTGCATGCATTTGCTCCTGCTTGTGTTCGTTTCTATAGACTCGACAAAAATTTTAGGCTTCCCCCCCCCCCCCCCCCCCGTCAATCAGTAACATATACTCATATGGTGACTATCTCAAAGATGGTCAACGCTTTCTGTTGCTCCTCCGTAGCGGAACCTCTAGTGTTGGCTATATACCCATAGCCTCATTCCCTTCAGGAACTGCCTCCTCCGCATACTCATCCTCATGAGGGTCACCCTGACCACCATCAGCAGGCTGATGATCAAGGTTGAGAGCATCTTCATGCACTGGCTCCCCTATAACTGGATCCTCTGTAGTGTCATCTGGAAACGGCTCGAAGCAAAATGACTCTAACTCAGACAATTCCTCAACCTCAGAAGGCATCATGGAATTCTGAGTATTGGTCATGGTCTGATCCTCGACGAATACCACGTATGTGCTTCTACAAAGCTTCATTTCCACCGGGTCGTAGAGTCTATAGCCAAAAGCACCTGATCATAGCCGACAAATACGCACTGCCTCGTCTTCAGCTCAAGTTTGGATCTCTTCTCCTTCGATACATGCACGAAGACCTTACAACTAAACACTCGAAGATAACTGTATAACGGCTCTTTGTCGTACCATACTTTGTCAGGCACATTACTCTACAAAGGAACATTAGGAGACAAATTACACTGTTTATAGCCTTACACCATTAAATGTCGACAAATTTGCTTCTGACAGCGAATACCGTATCCTCTCTATCAGTGTCATGTTAATGCGTTCCGCTACACCAATGAGCTAAGATATCTTTAGTATAGTCTTCTGGTGTCGAATCCCTTGCTCTTTGCAGTAAGCATCAAAGTGACTAATGTATTTGCCGCCATTGTCGAACTGAACACACTTCAACTTCTTGTCCGTCTCCCTTTCAACAGTCCTAAAACTCTTTGAAAGTTGGCAGCACATCATCCTTGGTCTTAAAGCATAGACCAAAACTTTTTTGGAACAGTCGTCAATAAAAGTAACAAAGAAACACCGATATATTTTACCTTTATAGGACCGCAGACACCGAGTGAATCAACTCGAGCAACGTCGGCTTCGTTGAACTTTGGTGACTTTGGAAAGACACCATATTTTGTTTTCTGCCAAACAGTGCATGCACTTCTCCAATTTTGTAGACTTGAGCTCCGAAATAACTTTTATGTTCAACAAGTAGCTCATTCCCTTTTTGTTGATATGGCTAAGCCATCTGTGCCACGGCTCGGTAGACGCATCACTGACTGCGTTCACCTCTTGTGTTCCATTTGCGCTCCCTTGCATATAGTAGAGACGGACCACTTGCTTCCTCTCACCATCGAACCTCTGGAAAGCTTCCACTGACCGTTTCTGAAGAAATTGAAAATTTTCTCATTATCCAACCTTCCAACCGACACCAGGTTGAAATGGATATCGGAGACATAACGAACATCTTTGAGAACAAGAACTGCACCCGTCTTGGTTCTCAAATGCATATCTCTAATAGCAACAGCTTTTGACACATCTTTATTGCCCATCTTCAACACTCTATAGTCTCATGTTGTGTAAGTGGAAAATAGTACCTTGTGAGATACGTGCGCTGAAGCACCTGAGTCCATCAGTTAAGAATTATCATCGCAGACGAGATTTATGACTACCTCATCACCTACAATGATCACATCGCCTCCATGTGCCGAGACAGCCGCTATTATGTTCTCCCTTTGCTTCCCCTTATCGCCCTTCTTCTCTTCCAAACGAAACATGTTCGCTTAAGGTAGTCCATCTTGCCACAATGGTAGCACTCGGAGTTCTTGTATCGACCCTTAGACTTGCCTCTACTCTTGTCTTTGCCACCGTCCGGACCTCTGCTTTTACTCCTTTTGCGGCTCTCTGAAACGAGCGCCTCTTAGTGGGATATGCACGAAGCACCTTGAGATCTCCTCCGCATATCTTCATTCGGTACCCCGCCCTTAGCAAACTCCAGACTGACCATGCCTTCTAAAGCAAAAGTTTGAATTTTTGAAAAGTGAAGGACGCCTAGACTATCATCTTCTCCAGAGTCTGTCATCTGTGACCACTAGATATAAAATTTTCTCTTTTTTATTACATTGTATTATAATCTGTAATTTTCTCTCTTCTTTTCTTCTTTCCTCTTTCTCAGAAATGTAAATCTCAAACAAAATAAATACTCAGAAGGTCCTTCGTATCTTGGGATGGATTGCAGATTTTTTTACTTATTTGGTCATACGATGAATAGTTTTTTGATAGAGTTTGTTGATATCATTGGAATTGTAATTGTTGCTTACATAAGATGACAAGAATGCATTATTATGTTATGGCCTTTTTTTCCTATTTGGACTCTGTTGTTACATAAGATGCATTATAATGTTATCAAGTTCTAAATTGGTTTTCTTGAACTATTACTTAAATAGTTATACTTGTATCCATGATACATGATCACGTTCAGGGGATCCATCATTTACTCAACATCAATGCTTCAATACTGTTGAAATTGCAAAAGATAATGGAGGGAAATGATAGACGTGGAAAAGATATTGGTTATGTATTCGTTGAATAGTTTATGTGAGAAAAAAAAACTCAATTTTCAGAGTTGCCTCATAAACCATAGGATCGGACCTGGCCTCTGAAGTAGAGATGAAGGCTATCTTCTTATCTCCCGAGATCTTAGGAGGGTAATACTCCAAGTCCATCTCCTTGTCATTGTAGGAGGAGCACACTTAGGGCTCGAGTTCCTTGCAAGCTTCATGGCATTAGATGGGTACTTATTGAGTACATGTGCCCTCTTTTCCCTCTAGGATGATGTTCCTTGGGAGAAAACAACCATAGCATGTTGTTGTTGGCAAGAGGCTAGGTCTTGTCCTATCACCTATGGTTTATGGGGCCTAGAGCAACTCTAGAAATTGGGTTTTTTTTTCTCATATAAACTATTCAACTTATACATAACCAATATCTTTTCCACATCTATTATTTTCCTCCATTATATTTTGCAGTTTCATGAGTATTGAAATGTTGATGTTGAGTAAAATGATGGATCCCCCCGAACGTGAGCATGTACCATGGATACAAGTATAACTATTTTAATTAATAGTTGAAGAAACCAATTTAGAACTTGCTAACATAATAATGTATCTTATGTAAGGCTAATTCTAAGGGCACTCCACATTTTACTTGGAAGATAGCCCTTACTAGGGGACAACCCATGAAAGTGGAACTTTTACTGGGGACAGCCCGAATTTCACTTGGGACTAGCCCACACACACTACTTCCCTCCCCCCCCCCCCCCCCCCCCCCCCCCCCCCCCCCCCCCCCCCCCCCCCCCCCCCCCCCCCCCCCCCCCCCCCCCCCCCCCCCCCCCCCCCACCCCAAACCATTTCTAACACTTCATTTATCAATTTCTTTCTCTTCTACATTCCTAAAACCTAAACCCTATTTCTCTTCTCCATAATTCCAATTCCAAATTCCTAAACCCTAAATTCCTTCTCTATTCCTCCAATTCCAAGCAATGGCACCCAAGCCTAAACCTTCATCACAATCTAGATATGTTTTGACCTATTTTGCTTTTTTCGTTTTAATAAATTCCTCCAAAAAATTCCCCTTAAATCCTAAATTCCTTCTCCATTCCCCCAAAAATTTCTAGGCCACATAAGTAATGCTCAAAATAGTTTGATAAAATAGGTTAGAATAAATTTAGGGTTCATGTATGTATCTTTCGAACACGACCAATCAATTTTTTGCATCAAACCCTAACCCTAGAATCATTGGTTTTGACCTACAGTCGGCCACGAAAACGACAGGACTGCATGCAGTCTTACAGTCCTGCAATACAGTAGGACTGCATGCAGTCCTGCAGTCCTAGTTAATATTAGAACTGCAAGACTTCATGCAGTCCTGCTGTATTGTAGGACCGCAAGACTGCATGCAGTCCTGTCGTTTTCGTGGCCGACTGTAGGCCAAAACCAATGATTCTAAGGTTAGGGTTTGATGCAAAAATTGATTTGTCGTGTTTGAAAGATACATACATGAACCCTAAATTTGTTCTAACATATTTTATCAAACTATTTTATGCATTACTTATGTGACCTAGAAATTTTTGGAAAGAGAGGGAGAAGAAAAGAGGGAGAAGAGAGCAACAAAAGAAATGTTGGATTTTATACCCATATGTGGGCTAGCCCCAAGCAAAGAATAGGAGTGGCAAACTTGTAAATATTTGGAAAAAATTGGGCTAGTCCCAAGTAAAATGTGGAGTGCCCATAGAATTAGCCCTTATGTAAACAACAGAGTCCAAATAGGAAAAAAGGTCATAACATAATAATGCATCTTATGTTTACATAATAATGCATCTTATCATCTTATGTAAACAATAGTTATAATTCCAATAATATCAAGAAACTATTCATCTATGACCAAATAATTCAAAAAAACTGCAATCCATCGCAAGATACGAAGAACCTTATGAGTATTTATTTTGTTTGCGATTTACATCTCAGAGAAAAAGGAAAAAAGAAAAGAAGAGAGAAAATTACAGATTATAATACAATGTAATAAAAAAGAAAGAAATTTTCATATCTGGTGGTCACAGACAGATCACAAACTCTGGAGAAGATGATAACCCAGGCTTCCTTGTATTATAAAGTAGAACAGAGAGAGAGAGAGAGAGAGAGAGAGAGAGAGAGAGAGAGTTGTTTTAAATAGAAGAGAGAAAATGAAGAGCTTGTAACCCTTCCGAGAAAGGAGACGAAGACGCAGCCTAATTTCGGACGGTTATTTATTTATTGTTAATTATTTTTCCAAATTTGGTCATGACTAATTCCTTTTTAAGATCTGAATATATCAGACCACGCCCAAGTTTGGGCTTTTTTTAAAAAAATTATGATGGGTCTAACTTATTTGAAAATTATGGAGCTTTCTAAAAACCGGAGGTCCTGGATGGTCGCCCAACTTGCCCGTGCCTTGGGTCGGACCTGATTGGAACTCTTCTAATAGCATGCGCCACATGTCTTCCAATTGGGTGATCGGATAGGTGCCATAGGCCATTACGAATCAGGGTTCCTACTAACTCATATCTACCTGTCGTTGTGAATAGATGCCACCTGATCCTCTCTACAACACTGGTGTCCAACCATGGATCAAACCACATATGGATATTGTCCCCACTACCAATAACTCAATATATCAGCCGCTGAAGAGACCGCCTGGAGTTCAACGATGTTCTATATGAATCTGAATAATTATTATTCAATTTTTGTGTCCAAAAATTCGCCATTTTTAAGTATGTATTCCTCATCCATGTTGCCCAGATCGACTGTCCTTCTATTAGATTCCATGTGAGTCGCAGACAAGCTACCTTACAAAGATCGAAACCTCACCCCACCTTCGTTCTTTGGTCTACATAACTCCACACAAGCAATCGTATAAATATCTCAGCGCCAAACAAAGTCTGTAGATATCTTCTCTACCTTGCATATAGCAGCCGATGGTAGCGTAATGGTTTATAGCCGAAATAGTTATATAGCCGAAACCACTGATCTAACCAACTTTTTTCGCCCTGCAGAAGACAAGTTTTGCACTTGCCAACCTTAAATGCGTCTTTGGACATACTCCTCCAAACTCTGACATTCATGAGCTTTGGTATAGTTAACTGATAATGGTAGCCCCCAAATACGTTACTCGCAAACATCCTCTTTCAATCCGGAGAATTTCCTCCAATTCCTCCTAGTTTTGGCAATGAGAATTGAAATACACCCTAATCTTCTCTCGGTTAAGTTGAAGACCTGTCAAAAGACTAAACTCCTCCATAATACGAACAATCGCATTTAATCCCTTGTTGGATGGAACCAAGAAAACTAGCAAAGCATCAGCATATAACCAAGAAAACTAGCAAATCATCAGCATATATAAAGTGAGACAGTTGGAGAAACATGTTTATATAGTGGTATGATGATCTTCCTGTACACCACTACATCCATCAGACACGAAAAATACTCCATTACCAATGTAAAAAGGTATGGAGACAACGGATCTCCCGGTCGCAAACATCGGTTGCTATGAATAAACCAATGAGGTTGTCCCTTGATAAGAACAGAAAATGTCGTTGTGGAGATGCATTATGGACTCTATCCACCCATTTGGAGTCAAATTCCATAGCCAACATGATATAAAATACAAACTTCCTATTCACTGCAGCGACGTTCAAAGGCAAAATGCTTAAAGCGTGGAGTATCAAAGGCAGTCCGATCGGTTATCTCTGCCCTGGTCCAGTTCTGGCTGCAATCTATTTTGATACCCGTGGCTACCATCAAGAAAGTTGAAATGATATGTGCTGATTTCATCTGGAGGGGGGGCCTACATGCGATCTCTTGGGAACAGCTCTGTCGGCCAAAAAAGGAGGGAGGTATGGGTCTCCGTCCTCTGTTGGCTATCAGGGAAGCCTCGGCTCTGAAACTGGCATGGCGGTTCATCAAAGGGAGATCCCTCTGGACGGAGTGGATGCGGTCTCGCTATGTGAGGAATGGCAACTTCTGGAGGTGTGGTATTGACAACAACCACTCTGTGACTTTCAAACAAATTTTGAGACACAGAGTTGTTCTTCAATCGTCTATCAGGAGGATCATGTGTGATGGGGCTGTAACTGATCTTTGGCTGGATCCTTGGATTGAGCACCAGTCTCTGGTGGACATTATGGGCGATCGAGCTCACAGGGAGGTGGGCAAAGGTCTGTCTTGTCAGCATATTATCAGGAATAGGGCTTGGTGTCCGGAGTCCTACCGCCATACTGAGAAGCTTGGTGAGATTATTTGCGGGATCGAGATTGACCCTTCCCAGCCTGAAGATATATGGGTCTGGGATCCGCATGGCGTGACTAGAGATACAACCTCGGGAGAGTTCACCTTCCAGAGTGGCTACAACCTTATGCGTAGTGCCAATCCCCCAATTGGTGATTATGACTTCATTTGGTACAAGGATCTGGCCAGGAAAATGCAGCTATGTATGTATCGCCTGCTCCTTGGTCGTCATTTGACCAGGGACAGGCTCATCTCTTTTGGGATCCAGGTCCCCAATCCGAGGTGTGCACTATGTGATTTGGAAGAGGAATCGATGACCCATCTATTTTTTGACTGTGGAGTTTCATGGTCCATATGGTCTGAGCAAAACCGTATGCTGGACGGAGGTATTTCTGGCAGGTCGATTGGAGCAATTATTACGGGTATTCGAGATTACAGAGGACGAGGCATGGTATGGTTCAAGACTGCTAGGATTCGGCTAGTTGCCGTTGTCTGGCATGTTTGGCGGGAGACGAATCGACGCATATTCGAGGGACTTATCACCCCTCCGGTTGGTATCCATCATAATTTGGAGTTTGATGTAAAAGAAATGGTCGACTGACGGGTAGGCGATCATCCTGTCTGTATGTTGTATGAGTATTGACTGATTTTGGAATAAAATTTACCCTTTTTCCAAATATATATATATATATATTTTTTTTTTTGGAATAAGGGTGAATTTATTCCTCGCATATAGCGGAAAAGGTATTAAAGTACAACATCACAACTTACCATGCCCCAAAATACTATTATGGGGCCATTACAGATACATCGAATTCTATATTATGTAGAATTCCAATAGGGGGGTAGTCAGGCCCTCAAAGATACGTCTGTTCCTCTCCTTCCAGATGTGCCAAACAGACGCAGCAAGCCGAACTCTGGCTCTTCTAGCCCACCCCGGATCCCGTCCACTGTGACCTCGGATCCAACTAAGGATGCTCCGAATGTCCCGGTCCATCCCCACTCCTCCTCGCAGCTGCGCACACTGCTCAGTCCAAATGTGCCAGGACACCGGACAACCAAAGAATAGATGCCCCATAGATTCATCTTCATCATTACATAGCACACATTTGGCATCCGGAATCTGCATCCCAAACCGGATGAGTCTGTCTCTCGTCATCAATCTACCATGGAGAAGGCGATAAGCACAAAGTTGCATTTTCCGTGCAACGCCCTTGCCCCAAATGAAGTCCACCTCCTCAGCCTGGTCGTGGTGGATCCGAACCAAATCATAGCAGCTGCGGAAGCAGAATAGACCTGACCCGCCCCCCGTACCTGGGCCGGCCCAGCTCCATGAATCCTCCGTCTGGCTAGCGTCAATGGGAATAGTGTGAATCTCTGCCGCAAGCTGAGCAGTAAATGGATAACCCTCTGGCCTCCAACCTCCGTCTCTAATGATCCGGCTGCATGTGAGCCCTCTACCCGCTTCCCTGTCCAGCTGCCCTCCCAATATCTCTAGCAGGGATCTGGAACCCAACCAAGGGTCTAGCCAAAGGTCGGTAGTCGTCCCATCCTTCATGCGCCTGCAGATAGCGGCCTGGAGCACCGGTCTACATCTCAGGATAGCCTTAAATGTGACCGAGAAATTGTTGTCTATCCTGCAGGCCCAGAAGTTGGTCCTCCGTAGGTATCTGCTAGCCATCCAGTCCGCCCAGAGCGACCCCCCCTTGATGAATTTCCAGGCCATCTTCACACAAGCTGCCTTCCTAACCGCATGAAGAGGCCTCAACCCAACACCTCCTTCCTCCCGAGGCCGACAGAGCTGATCCCAGGATATCGCATGTATCCCTCCCCTCCATATGAAGTTAGCGCAAATAGCTTCCACCTTCCGAATAGTAGCAGTGGGGATCTGGATAGACTGGAGCCAGAACATAGTGATGCCAGCAATGACCGACCGCACCAACTCAATCCGTTTCCCAAAAATAGCCCCGCCGCTTGCCAGCCCTCCACTCTCCTCTGAGCAAAGTCCACCAAGCTGTGACAATCCTGCTCTCGGGCATAGTTGACAGTCAGCGGGACCCCCAGGTATTTCACTGGGAGCTCGCCTCTGTCCACTCCTAAAGCGAAAGCTCTCTCCTCCTGAAGTGTACACAGGGAGCTGAAGTAGACTCTGCTCTTCTCCCGGTTTAACTGGAGCCCAGAAAGCCTCCCGAACTCCTCCATAATGTCGGAGAGAGCTCTCATACCCCTCATAGAAGGCTGGAGTAGTACCAATAAATCATCAGCATAAATCAAATGAGAAACAGCAGGACTCACCAATCGGAAGAGGGGAACAATCCTCCTGCTATGCACTGCTATATCCATCATACATGTGAAGTACTTCATCACCAATGTAAAGAGATACGGGAAGAGGGGGTCTCCCTGCCGCAGCCCCCTGTTGCTACTGAAGTAGCCATGTGGCGTGCCCTGGATGAGGACTGAGAAGGTAGGAGAGCAGATGCACTCTCTCACCCTCGCAACCCACCTCTCGTCAAACCCCATGGCAAGCATCAAATGGCACAGGAAGTCCCGATTGCCCGTGTCATATGCTTTCCGAAGGTCAAGCTTCACACACGCCTTCATCCCTCCCGGTTTGCTAAACTCCCGCACCATCTCGTGAGCTAGTAGGCTGTGCTCCGCTATCGACCGGCCCTTGATGAACGCTGCTTGGTTCTGGGACACTAAACCCTGCATAATTCCCTCCATGCGCCTGCACATAAGATGGGTGATAATCTTGTAAAGAAAATTACAGCACGCAATGGGTCGAAAATCAGCCAGCGAGGTCGCTCCTTCCTTCTTGGGAACCAGAGTCAAGAATGTATGGTTCATCTCCTTCAGGAGCCGTCCCTCCACAAAGAACTCCTGAACCGCAGCCAGAACAGGTGCCTTAAGCACACCCCAGTGTCGCTTAAAGAAACCAGAAGAGAAGCCATCAGGCCCAGGCACTTTGTTGGGATTAGCCTTCATCACAATATCTTCCACCTCCTCCATCCTCACCGGAGCCAAAAGAAGACTGTTCCCATGCCGGGACACCAGTCTCTTCGTAACCAGGGCCGGGAACGTGCTGGAGTAGTCCGTCTGCTGATATAAGGCAGTGTAGAATCTGACGGCCTCCTCCTGAATCTCCACCGGGTCTCCAACAAGGCGACCCTCAGCATTCAGAAGTCTGGGAATGCTATTCCGGTGCTGGCGGGTGCGGATCACATCATAAAAGAATTTGGTGCAGCGGTCACCATCTTTGAGCCAGGAGCATTTCGCCCTCTGAGCCGCACTGATCTCCTCCTGCAGTCTCATGGTGCTAACCTCCTCAATCATGGTCTTCTCCTTGGCCGCCAGATCCCCATTCATAATGTCAGATTGGAGGGCCACCTGAGTGTCCCGAAGCTCTTCTTCCTTCTCAGCCAGGGAGGTCCGCGGCCTCGTCTTCACCCACCCCCTAATAGCCCGCTTGAGCTGCTTGAGCTTGTGAACCATGCGGAATTGGGCCGTGCCATCCCGGAAGTGCGGCATCTCTCTCATAACAACCTCCTCATACCCTGGTGAAAGGTACCAGCTGTTGTTATACCGAAACGGCCTCACCCGCAAAGTGGGTCTCTCACATAGGCCCACCCGGATAGGAGAATGATCGCTAGTACCCGCTGCCAGACCTTCCGCCACCGAGTTCGGAAAACACCTGAACCACTCGCTATTGCCCAAGGCCCGATCCAGCTGACAGACAATACGATTCTGAGTAGCCTTGTTGTGCCAGGTCCAAATATGTCCAGCGCGCTCCAACCCCCGCATACCTGACACAAGAAGACACCTCTGGAAGTCGTATAGTATCGAGTCCGGTACAGGCCGACCCCCAACCTTCTCTTGACAAAGCAACATAGCATTGAAGTCCCCCAAGATGAGAAGAGGGAGATGCATGTTGTCCGCCATACGCCCCATAAGCACAATGTCCTCCCAAAGAGCCGCCCGGAACCTCCGGTCGTTGTGCCCATATACAGCACCTAGGATGAATCTGAACCCACCTTTATTCTCAAAAGTAACTCCTATGAGCTGCTCAGACTTATGAATCTGGACTCCCACCCAGCTACCTGTATTCCACCTAACCCAGATCCTTGCCATACCGCAAAGATCTAAGTTATGAATGTGACCCCAGGCTGCCGGAGTCCGACGTGAAAGCATAGCGGCCCCTCGAATCTTCGTCTCCAGCAAAATAGCAATATCACAAGCCTCTCTCCTCAGCACCCCACTGATCTCCCTCCATCTGCCAATGGAACACCCCCCCTAATGTTCCATGCTAGGACCGACATCTAAATAAAAGATGTTGGGTCCCCCTGTAACTCATCTGGATCAACACTCGAGGGAAGTGTCTCATCCGTCTGCTCAAGGACTGCATCTACCATGGAGGAAGGGGCAAGATGTGCCTGGATCCTGCTAAGAGTAAGCGTCCAGTCCGGATTGGGGTCGGTCTGGTCATCCATCTCTCTCATCTGAGGGACATCCTCCAGTGTGGCCGGGGCGTGTCTCTTCCTGCTGCTGTAAACCATAAGCGCCGTGGAGGTCTCCGCCCCCCTCTGACTACTATCCTCCGCACTCATACCCCTGGTCGTCATAGTCCTCCGAGGCCTGAACGGAACCAGCGCACCCTGCATGCTCTCCTGTCTCAGAGACGCCCCTGTCTCCAGTCTCCTATCAATCTCCATAACTGTGTCTTCCTCCATGTGTCTATCTGGTGCCGTCTTCTCAGGCAAGCTACTGGGGGCCGCCTCCCTCTCGCGAGTCTCCGTCTGGACCGTCTCTGGCCTCGATGTCTCTGCCTGGCCCACCTGTGGCCTGGCGTACTCCTTCCCCTTATACTTGCACGCACTGGTAACGTGCCCAAAGCACTCGCAATGCGAACACATGGGTGGGACCCAATCATACTCCACAGCCTGCGTCAGAACCTCTCCAGATGGAACCTGATACTCGAGCATGCTCGGAAGCTCTGAGCCTGCCTTGATCTCCACAAAGACTCTGGCGTACATGATTCTGGATCGGAACGTAGTAGCCTCATCAGCCTTGATCGGCTTCCCCACGAGGTTGGCGAGTCTCATGAGCAGTGGAATGCTCCAATATTGAACAGGGAATTCTGGAAACCGGATCCAGACGGGAATGGCATTCAACACTTCCTTCTCACACCTCAGCGCCGGTGTCCATTCCTTCAAAATAATGAGTCGCTCATCAAAGACCATGGCCCTCCCTGCACAATCCTGGTCACATCCTCCGCCAGCCCAAACTTGACATAGTAGAATCCGTTCTCCCGGGAGAAGAATTCCATGCTTCCCTTGGGCCTCCAGACTCTCTCCGCATAACCCCTGATTTGGCCAAAGAATGGCTTATTCCCTAACACATATAGCACTAAGGTGTTCTTCCAGAAATCAGCGACCTTTGCTATTTCCTCTGCGGGGAAGTAAGCCCTGTGTCCTCCACCAACCGCCATCGGGGTAACATATTCCATAGACATCGGGCTTTTCGACTCCACTGGGGTGCATACCTCCTTCCATGACCGAGGCCTCTGCTCCTCAGAGGAGGGCCTGGTTGAAGGAGTAACCACAACCGGACCTTGCCTACCAGCGTCGGCTACGACACCCTTCCCCTTCTCCGCCGCCGTCGCCTTTGGCCGCCACCCAGACACGGTGCGAACCATGTTTCCCCCTCGTCGATTCGGATTGACAGTGCCTCTTGGGGGTCGGCTCCCAGAACTCCCTAGGTTTTGAACTCCTCGTCGTCCTCCGGCCCGGCATCTCACCACCGTCTGCCAGCCTGCCTCGCCAGTCCCGTCCGCCCCCATAGTAGATCCCGACCCAAATTCAAACGGCGGTGCCGTATCTCCACCCACCCCCGAACCCCCAACCGTGGAGGTCGGGTTCGGTCCAGCCAACCCCCTCTCGCCATGATGCGCCCCGCCGCTGCCCGGAGGATGCGACCCCCCCTTGCCATTGTCCCGATTCATCCCGCCGCCCCCGGTGCCCGACCCCCCCACCCGCCTGGGGGGGTCCCCTTCCCGCTGCTGCCGCCTGGAGGGACAGCCCCCCCCCCCCCCGCCTTGGTCGCCCACCCCCGGGGTGCAGCCGCCGCTGCCAGAGGGGTGCGGCCCCCCCTTCGATTTGACGCCCGACCCCCCCCCCCCTCCGCCTGGGAGGTCGTTCCGCCGCCGCCGCCCGCCCCGGGTGGCCGCTCGCCCCCCCCTTCCCACCTTTCCTCCGGCTTCCTCCCGCGAGGGGGTCCGAGGGGCGGGGGGGCATCGCTAGGAAAACCCTAGAATTGTCGCCTGGAGCCGCTGCCATTTTATATTCAAATATATATATATATATATATATATATATATATATATATATATATGCAATCTCAACCACACATTTTTTTTGAATCATGTGGTTATAAAGCATGCTGACATGGCATCAACTTTAGGAGATGCTTTACAACCACATGCTTTTGGTGCAATAATATTGGTGCAATATCCCGCCTATATATATATATATATATATATATATATATATATATATAGAGAGAGAGAGAGAGAGAGAATATATATATATATATATATAGAGAGAGAGAGAGAGAGAGAGAATATATATATATATATATATATATATATATATATATATATTGGAAAAAGGGTAAATTTTATTCCAAAAGTAATGCAATAATCTTACAACATACAATCAAAGTGGGACTCACATTCATCAATTCCCCATAGCATTTACATCAAACTCGATGTTATGGAGAATGGCTATCGGAGGGGTGACCAGCCCCCTCAAATATCCGACGGTTTCGTTCCCGCCATACATGCCAAACTGAAGCAGCCAGACGAACTCTGGCGGTCCGGAACCAGTCCTGCCCTCGACCCCTGCTATCCCGGAGCACCATGATGATGTCCCAAATCCCCTTCCCGGAGACGCACACTCTCAACACTCTACTCTGCTCCGACCATATCTGTCATGCCAGTGCACACTCGAAGAAAATGTGCTTAATAGATTCATGCTCCAGACTGCAAAGCACACACTTGGGGTCCGGAACCGGCACTCCAAACGAACTCAGACGATCCCTAGTCAAAAGGCGGCCCAATAAAAGCTTGTAGACACAAAGTTGCATCTTCCTGGCCAGACCCTTACACCATACGAACTCGTAGTCAGTACTCTGAGGGAAGGTGCGCCGGATGAGGTTGTAGCAGCTCCGGAATTGGAACTCCCCAGTTTCCGAAGTTGCTCCTGTCGGCTCCCAAATCCACCGATCTGCAGGCAAAGCCGGGTCAATGACAATAGTACTAATGATCCCACCCAGCTCCTCGGTAAACCGATAAGACTCCGGCCTCCACTCCCTGTCGCGAATGATGCGACTACACGTCAGACCACGCCTGTCCTCTTGATGTTTCGGGGATCCCCTAATGTCCAATAGCGAACGTCGATCTATCCAAGGATCCCGCCAGAGGTCCGTTCCAGACCCATCCTTCATGACCTTCCGAATTGCAGATTTGAGCACCCCCCTTGACTCAAAACAGTCTTGAACGTGACCGAGTGATTGTTATCAGTAGCACACGTCCAAAAGTTGTCCTGCTTCACGTATCTGATGTGCATCCAGTCCGCCCAGAGAGACCCCCCCGTTGATGAATCTCCAAGCCAGCTTAAGCGCGGAGGCCTCCCTAATCTCCAGCAACAGCCTGAGCCCCACTCCTCCCTCCTTCCTGAGTCGACAGAGCTGCTCCCAGGAGATCGCATGCATACCCCCTCTCCAAATGAAATCTGCACAGAGCCGCTCTACTTTCCTAATAGTGGCAACAGGGAGGAGGATGGACTGCAGCCAGAAATGAGCCACAGCCGTAATCACCGATCTGACCAGCTCGATGTGTCCGCCAAATGACAAACCGGCGGCTTGCCAACCTTCCACTCTCCTCTGGACATACTCCACCAGGCCATGGCAGTCCTGATCCCGCGCATAGAATATATATATATATATATATATATATATATATATATATTGGAAAAAGGGTAAATTTTATTCCAAAAGCAACACAATAATCTTACAACATACAATCTAGTGGGACTCCCACACTTCAGTTCTCCATAGCATGTACATCGAATTCAATGTTATGGAGGATGCCTACAGGAGGGGTGATTAACCCCTCGAAGATACGACGGTTCCGCTCCCTCCATACATGCCAAACAGCGGCAGCCAGTCGGACTCTGGCGGTCCGGAACCAGGCCTGCCCTCTGCCCCTGCTATCTCGGAGCATAGAAATGATGTCCCCAGCCCCTTTTCCGGAATCACATCCCCCCAACACCCTGCTTTGCTCAGACCAGATCTGCCATGACAGGTCGCACTCAAAGAAAATGTGCCTTATAGATTCATTCTCCATACTGCATAGCACACACTTAGGGTCAGGAACCTGAACCCCAAAAGCACTAAGTCGATCTCTCGTCAGAAGACGACCAAGAAGAAGCCGGTAAACACACAATTGCATCTTCCTTGCAATTCCCTTACACCAAACGAACTCATAATCAGTACTCAGAGGGAAAGTGCGCCTAACGAGATTAAAGCAGCTCCAGAACTGGAACTGTCCAGTCCCCGTAGAAACTCCAGGCGGGTCTCAGATCCATCGATCAGCCGACAATACTAGATCCAAAATGACTGTCCTGATCATCTCACCAAGCCCCTCGGTGTAGCGGTAGGACTCAGGGCTCCACTCTCCATCCCGGATAATACGTTGGCAAGTCAGACCCCTTTTGTCCTCCTGATGTGACGGTGTTCCCATGATCTCTAACAGAGATTGACGATCCAGCCAAGGATCCCGCCAGAGGTCTGTGCCAGTCCCATCCTTCATGACCCTTCGAATAGCAGATTTGAGTACCCCCTGTCTCAAAATGGTCTTGAAAGTGACTGAATGGTTATTGTCCAAAGCACAGTCCCATAGGATGCCATGCTTCACATATCTGTTATGCATCCAGTCAGCCCAGAGGGATCCCCGATTAATGAATCTCCATGCCAGCTTCAGCGCCGAGGCCTCCCTGATCTCCAACAATGACCAAAGCCCCACTCCTCCCTCCTTCCTGGGACGACAAAGCTGCTCCCAGGAGATCGCATGCATACCACCCCCTCCATATGAAGTCTGCACAAATCCGCTCCACTTTCCTGATAGTGGCAATAGGAAGTAAGATGGATTGTAGCTAGAAATGGGCCACAGCTGATATCACCGATCTAACCAGCTCGATACGTCCTCCAAAGGATAACCCAGCAGCTTGCCATCCTTCAACCCTCCTCTGAACGTACTCCACCAGACTATGGCAGTCCTGATCCCGCGCATAGTTGACTGTGAGAGGGACCCCTAAATACTTCACCGGTAACTCGCTCCTCTCAACTCCCAGCACGTCGGCCAACTCCTCCTTCTGGGAACATAGGTAGCTGAAATACACCCTGCTCTTCTCTTTGTTCATTTGCAGGCCAGAAAGGGATTCCAGCTCTCCCATAATCTCCGCAATCGTGAGCATACCCTCCGTAGATGGCTGGATGAACACCAAAAGATCGTCTGCATAAATAAGGTGGGTAACCGGAGGAACAATCCTCCTGAACAATGGAACCAGTCTCCCACGATGCACTGCCATGTCCATCAAGCATGTGAAGTATTCCATGACAAGCATGAATAGGTAAGGAGATAGGGGATCGCCTTGCCTAAGTCTACGATTGCTCTGGAAAAACCCAAACGGTGTGCCCCGAATAAGGACAGAGAAAGTGGGAGTCGTAATATATTTCCGGATCCTCGCAACCCAGCCATCGTCAAAACCCATGGAAGACAACAGATGACAAAGGAAATCCCTATTGACCATGTCATAGGCCTTCCTCAGATCCACCTTCACGCAAGCCTTCTCCCCGCCAGGCTTACCGAAGCCCCTCACCATCTCATGCGCCAGCAGGCTGTGCTCCGCGATCGACCTCCCCTTGATAAAAGCAGCCTGGTTCGGAGAGACTAAGTCCTGCATGATCCCCTCTATCCGCCGGCACATGAGGTGCGTAATTATCTTATACAGATAATTACAACACGCAATAGGTCGAAAATCTGCCAGCGATGTCGCTCCCTCCTTCTTAGGCACAAGTGTAAGAAAAGTGTGGTTCAGCTCCTTCAACAACTTTCCTTTGGTAAAAAACTCCTAGACCACCGCAAGGACCTGGAACTTCAGAATGTCCCAGTGTCGTTTGTAGAACCCACTGCTAAAGCCATCTGGACCAGGAGCTTTGTTGGGATCCGCCATCGAGATAATAGACTCCACCTCCTCCATAGTAACAGGGCAAGTAGTAGGCTATTCCCATACGGAGTCACCAACTTCTTCGTAACTACATCCGGAAACACAGACATATAGTCAGTCTAGAAATATAACTCGGAGTAGTACCTGACTGCCTCCTCTTGGATCTTTGCCGGCTCTCCTACCAGATTACCCTCCGCATCAAGCAGTTGGGAGATATTGTTCCGGTGTTGTCTGATCCGAATGACATCATAGAAGAACTTGGTACACCGGTCACCATCCTTCAGCCAGGAACATTATATATATAAAGAGAGAGAGAAAGGGAGAGGGAGGGAGGGCGAGAGATTTGGAATTGTTGTATCGACAATTCGGGTATGTACTAAATTGGGTATTCATACCAGTACCTGTGCTTCATAGGATAAGGCACTAATTTTGGAATATTTGTGCTGGGTAGTATGTAACTATAAAAATGCACTCTGTCTTGTAATGGTTAAAAAAAAAAGATTTTTGATAGCAGGGTCTAGAGAATTATAACGGAGGGATAAAGGAAATGCATGCAAACAAATTAGCCCTATTGTTAGGAAGTTTCTTTTCTGAGCTATTGTTCGAGATAGTGGGTGTGTTGGAGTATGGGTAGTCTATCTTTAGTCCCATGTTTATTGAAAAGGTAAGAATTGTACTGATGATGAATTTAAACAGAGTATATTGGGAGCTTATACATCACTATCTTTATGCTATTAGTACATGGCTTCCATACTCTTTGGGCAAAAGCCTTCATATGAAGGTAATATGGCCTTCTCCCGACCACACAAGCCATTATGGTATTGTCCTACGAGTTTGGATGCTTCCAGGATTTCAAAGTCTGTGATTTTGGCATAGGTCTTCTTCTCACCAGTTGATTGGGGGGGTTGAACTGCAGAGAGCAGTCTTCCTCAATTAATTGCACTTTGCTACCCTCAACTATTCCGCCTTTTCAACTTGATACCATAAACTTTTTTTCGTAACAAATTGGTACCTCAACTATTATTTTTTTTCAACTTGATACCTAATTTTTCAAAAATTCCGAAAATGCCCTTCCCTCTTCCTTCCCTCCACCCCCTTCCCCACTCCGGCCACCCCCCCTGCTAGCTCTGGCCGCCCCACCCCCTCCCCCCTGCTAGCTCCGCCCTCCCCGCCCCCACCCCCCCCCTGCTACCTTCGGCCACCCCCTGCCCCGCCTCCCGCCCCGCCCTCCCTCCCCAGCCCCCCTCCTCCCGTGCTGCCGCGGCCTAGGGGAGAGGCGGGGGCGGGCGGGCGGCCGGAGTGAGCAGGGGGGGTGGGGGCGGGGGGGGGGGGGGGGGAGAGCTAGCGGGGGGGGGCGGCCGGAGTGAGCAGGGGGGGCGGCCGGAGCGTGCAGGGGGGGAGGGTTAGGGGTAGGGGTAGGGGCATTTTAGTCCAAAATAACATATGGGTACCAAATTGTTACAAAAAATAGTTTAGGGTACAAAGTTGAAAAATGGTAATAGTTGAGGGTAGCAAAGTGCAATTAAGCCTTTGTTTTGGGAACAAATTTAAGCCCATGAAGTGGGGCTTGAATTTTCAAAGTTCAGAGGACTCTCTTTTATAAGCCATTTTTGCCCTAGTTCCTCCTCCCCTAGTATCAGCTCTCCCTTATAAGCATCAACTTTCTTGGGGGTGCTCTTGATGCAGTCACCGGTCTTGATTCAGACCTTGATACAAACCATGTTCTTGTCTCAGGCATTGATGTAGTATTGACAGCAGCAGATCTGGGATTCCTGTGCTGCACGGTTGCACAGTGAGTCATCCCTCTCCTTATCATTTTGGGGTATCAAGTTCTTGTCAATTCTCATTGATTGCATATGCAAGTTGGTGTCAAGGGTAATCTCCTCCCACCACCATTGGGGCCTTGTCAGGTCGAAGGCCAGATCTGGATCCATCTAGGGTTTCAGTATGAACCCTAACGGATCCTGGATCACCTAAATGGAAAAGGTATTCCATTTGGTTCCAATCTAACTTATTTAAATATGGCATCAGAGCAGGGGTAATCGTGACCCTTGCTCTTCAACCTCCATCAATCATAGTCATTCATCTTCCGAAAACCCTAAGCCTAGCCTCTACTCTCACCATCTCTTATCATTCACAGTGACCCCTTGATTTTACTCACTTGGTCAAACGCCCTCATATGTCAAGCACTCTCTTAGTCAAGTGCCCTCATGCACCGGCAACTTTCTCGGTCGAGCGCCCTCATGAGCCTACAACTCTCTCAGTCGAGCACCCTCATGTGCCTACAATTCTCTCAGTCGACGACCCTCATGCGCCAACAACTCTCCCGGTAGAGCATCTTGTACGTCGAGATCTCTCTTTTCAGTCATGTGTGGACTTTTGCAACTTGACTATGTTCGATGTTGTCAATTCTATTATGATGTTTAGATTTTTTGTAGTTTTTTCTTTTATTTGTACCTTATGTAACAAGCTGAACATAGTTCACATGTTCCAGCTTGAGGGGTATGTAGGATATAGTGGGTATGTTTGATTGTGGGTAATCTATGTTTAGTCCTACATTGCTTAAAAGTGAAAGTAGGAGGCTCACCCTCTCCTATATATATAAACTCCAGTAATCAATGAAAGTTATCTCATTTAACTCCAGTGTAGTCTCTTTCAACAACTAGAAACAATATAACAAATCTAAATTAATTACTTTGAATTACCTCAGCGACAAATTTATTAGTAACGAACAACTCGATCAAAAGCATGCAAAGAATTGTGAAAGGAATAGAATTCTCACTTGTGTTGGTAACGTCGCAATGTATGAACATGGATGAAGGGATCTTTAATTGTGGATGGAACTTTGAATTCTCTTTTTCAATCAAGGAGGCCACTTCCTTTCCCTTGTCTCCCGATAAGTGATCAACAACAGTCACAAACAGACCTTTTTGTGCAAGAGCCAGGCTAAGTGCTTTACCTACAAAGAAGAAAAGAATCAATGTAAGACTTTGAGCATAAAATAACCATATCATGCCTCATAAGTTTCAGCAATACAAAACAAACACAAATACAAATACAGGTTACAAGAATATATTTTTTTGGAGTGCCCTTTCAACACCTAGGGAGTCTACTTCCCTACTATTTTGTAAGTTAGATGTAATCCTGCAAGTAATGGGATTGACATTCTTTCACTCTATAGTGTAATGTCTCATAGAGATGAATGTAATTCCCTATGGCAAATTGTACCATCTTACCTCTTCGTCTAGAGACTCTAGACTTTATAGTCTATGGAAATTTCGTTCACAGAAGGTAGGTCTACCTACCGGCCAACTGGCCACCTAGATTTATGGTATGGTACTCTCATGCTCATAGCTACTTTGGCTAGGAATTCGGCATCACATAGTGTGTTGACATCAGGTCGACAGTCGGTCATAAACTTTGTCATATCTTATATGGAACTTTCTTATACTCCATAACCGACCATATTTTGTTGGGAGAAGGCTTGGATGATGATAAAGACAATGACATATAATCATGCAAGTCCCTTAAATCTTGTCCAGTTTGGCTTAGGTTCAGAATGGTGTTATTGGAATTTCATTAGTTACCATGGTTAGCGGTAATAGAATTCCTTTAGCATTAAAATATATTTTATATCCTTCTTTAAATTTCATTCAATGACATATCTCCATGTTTATCCCATACCTTCTACAATGAATCAAACTTGCTAATCCTCACATAATGTCCTCAGCTTTCCACCATAGGGAACCACCATCCTTTTATCGGCCACCACAAACATCCTTCCCACCACCACTCATCACCTCTTATGCTCTCCACATTTGACCCTCTACTAGTCCTCCCATGTACATATATCATCCTCTCTTCGTGCCATCGACATTCCTCTACCACCCTCTTCTTATGGTTCGACCCAACCCGGGGACATTTAGTCTTTTAGATCCCAATTGCACTTGAGGCACCTATAAGCAAATAACATGCTTTTCTGAGATCTATATCAAAAGGACCTAATTTGTAGTCTATCTTGCTTTACAACAAAAAGAATATTGTGGAAATTTTGGTAAAATGCAAAGGACATCTAATGTATAATTATGTACAATGTGGTGCTCGTTTGTGACCCAGTTTTCTTGCCTCATAATAGAGATTTGAGGCTAAAACTATGTCTTAGGTCAATTTTGACATTGTTCAGGATTTGGCTTTGTTTTGTTTTGACACCAAACAAAGGTGACGAGGTGTTTATGGTTTTGTAAACGCAAAAAAGTTGCTTTCAAAAGACGGCAAATTGAGTGAATCAAACGAAGTTGCCCTAGTTATGTTTGTCTTCCAAAATAACAATACCTACCATTTTTTTCCCCTTTTACCTAAATAATTCAACCCAATCGTATTCAATTTGTACATATTGAATACAATATTGAGAAAAGGATAATTTAGTTGATTATACCATGGTACTATTTTATAGTTATGGGATTGTCGTTCCTTTTCACTCTTTGGTTTTAATGTGTCATCGAAATGAATGCAATTCTCTACAGCAAATTGTTTCATCTTACCTATTTGTATAGACTCTTTACAGCCTAGGAGAACATGGAGGGTACTCACTGGTTGCATAAGGTTAAACTGCCCATCCAAAAGGTAGGTACACAAATCCCATCAACTAGTCCCCTAAGGTTTATGGCATGACCATCTCATTCTCATAACTACCGTTGCTAGAAATTTGGCACCAAATTAGAGGGCTGACCTCAATTAGACAACTAGTCATAAAAATTTATCAATTCCTTTATGGATCGTTCTTATGCTCTATACCCGACCTCATTCTGATGGGAGAAGGCTTAGATGATAGAGATGCAGAGAAGGCGATGGTACTATAATTGTTCTTATAAGATACAATTCAAAACTCATTCTAACAACTTTAAGTAGTAATATTCATTTTAAAATGAAATTTTTTGACTTCCGTCCGACTTATTAATATGAATTTGTACTTAAACTTATTAATATGAATTTGTACTTATACCCGACCTTTTGTCAGGAAAATATTTTGTGACAAAACGAATATTTTTCATGACAAAACTAATGTTTTCCGTGACAAAAATTGTGATGTAATTCTAATAAACAAAAATTGGGATGTAAGTACAAATTCATCTCTACTAATATAAGGGGCTTCAAAACGGCTCAAGATTGAGCCGTCTAAGTCGTGTGTATTTCATCAACCATTTCATTTTACAAATTTAAAAAAAAAATTAAGTCTCATAATTGTAGTTATTTTCTTACATAGTTTAAAATAAAATTAAAACCTAAAATCCTCCTAACTGCATGAATATATATATATAAAAAAATTAAGTCTCGTAACCGTGTTATTTTCTCAATAGTTTAAAATAAAATTAAAACATAAAATCCTCCTAACTGCATGAATATATACAAATACTAGAATATTTAGAATTTAAATTATATTTAAACTAACAACATGATATTACATAACAAAACACATATCCAAAAGTTTAAAAATTCATTTATAATAAATCATAACTAAAAATATATTCAAATTATATTTAGAATTTTCTAACATAATTTAATTTTTTATTTCAATCATATTGTTTTTTTTTAATGCAACGCACATGAAAGTAACTAGTATTAATAAGTGGGACCAAAGTCAAATATTCCCTTTTAAAATCCATTTTATATACGTATATCAATACTTTCCACATACAAAACTCTATTTTTCATTTTGCATATCCAACGCTCCTCGGTTTTCAAAACCGAGTCCCAAAGACCCAAATTTGTTTCATCTATATTTTATAGGCCTGTCAATGGTAGACCGAAAATCCGCATTTGATCCGCATTCGAACCGATAATATCCGAAATTTCGGATATGGTTACGGATACGGATGCCTTACCGGATATTTATCGGATATCGGATGCGGATATGGGAAGTGTCATATCCGGTCCGATAACATCCGACCCGATAATAGGATAATTAAATATATACAATATATTTTAATTTTAAATATGAACGGTGTAGATTATATTTGATAGAATCACAAAGGTACTAAATGAGACTCTAAAATCCTAAAACTAAAAGAGACTCCCTCTCTCTCCCCAAACTTAAGGAAGGTTGTGAAGCACAGAGGCACAAGCCGTTCAGATCTTCATTCTAGGTATGTTTTTCTTTTCCGATTTTCTCTCTCTCTCTCTCTCTCTCTGTTTGATTTCTCTCATTTTGATTTTTGAACTTGATCTGATATTTTTTTTTTTCTATTTTTGTTTGATTACTTTCATACTTCATTATTCTTTTCTTTTTCTTTTTTGAAAATGTGTGGTTTATTGGTTCGGAAACTCCATATTCAATAGTTGGACTAGAGTCGGACCCTAAAATATTGTGTACTCCGATGTATAGCTATTATTTTTGCAGTTAACCATATCTGAAACTAATATTTTACTCAATAATCGGAAAAAAGAGTAATGACAAAGAGATTGGGATGGGGTTACCAATTCCGGATGCCCCGCCTGTGACAAGAGCCGACATCCCGGGCTTGAGCTCCATTCTTCTTTAAATTCTGAGAAGAATAGAAGACAACGAAGAGAGGAGGAGAGAAGAGGAGAGTGGTGAAAGATGCAATAATAAGGGCTGTGTGTTGGGGTTGGAGAAAACAAAGTTTGGCGTATGTTTGGGTCGGAGGAAACAATGTTTGATGTCAGCGCCCGTTGTATTTATGGAGAAATTATTGTATGAGCCGGACGGACAATACACCTTTCAATGACATCCATTAAATAGCATTGTCATGAATGCATATACAAATTTTTATGCAATCTAATGGATGACAGAAAAGTTGCACTTTAAGGAGAAAACTTAAGACCATCTGGTGATTTCTAAAATTGAGTTCTTATCCTACTTGGCATTGTACTTTAAAGAGATTTCTATCCTAATTGGAAGAGTTTCTACATAGAAATTGTACACATACAAAAAAATGCTCTCCAATGGTTCTCCATTTCTATCATATGTGTCACATAGTAAAAGGACTAATTTAATGGTGTGGGGCCCAATAATAATTGTCATGAGAGAGAGGAGAATTTCTATGAGAGTTTCTACATGTAGAAACCCTCCTAGAAAGTTTCTATCCTACATCATTGCCACCTAGGATAGAAATGGTGATAGAAACTACCATTGGGAGAAGTTTTATCTAAAATGGATTTCTTCCATAGAAATAGGGAAGATAGAAACCCCCATTGGAGATGGTCTAAGGATACATTTTTCTTCCATATGAAAAGGAAAGATCATTTCCTTCCTCTGTGTTTGGTAGCAAGGATGAAAAAAGATAAGAGATGCATTTCTTTTGTTTGGTATGAAAGAAAAAGTGGAAAGAAAGAAAGTAAAAAATATAGGGTTTATCAATTCTACCCTCAACTAAAAACACTTATTTACCATTTGACTTCATAAATAATTTTTAAACAATACATTCATATGGGGGTATAATTGTTAATTAATACAAGCCTCCACTTTTTCTTCCACTTTTCCTACCACTTTTGGGGGATTGGATTTCTTAGGTTATGAGGGAAAAGTAATTCCTCCACTTTTCCTTCCTTACTATTTTTCTTCTATACCAAACAAGAGAAAATAAATCTTTCCCTTCACTTTTCCCTCCTCTATTTTCCTTCCTCTCACTTTTCCCTCCTACCCAACACACCCTAAGACCTCATTTGGTTCACGGATTCAAGGAATCCGGAAAGGGAACTTGTTCCTTTCCTTTGTTTGGTAGCCACAAATTTGGGAAACACTTTTCTGACATTGGGGAAAATAAAAGGGAAAATGGTTCCTCTCATGACCCATGGGATTCATTTTCCCTCCTCCTTTCCCAACATTAATTACCAAACATTATGACAAAAGTAGGCTTGATTTATTACCTATTTTACCAATTAACTCTTCATTATAATTATGTTGACATTGGATATTGTTGGAACAATGATATATTTTTTCTTTCCTTTCCTACACCAACCAAACATAGGAAAGAAAATTTGATAGGAATTTTACTTTCCCATCCCCATGGAAAATACATGGGAATTGGTTTCCTTTCCGTGAACCAAACGAGGCCTAAGTCCCGCACAGAATAGTTTTTCGTTTGCATGGTCAAAATTTACACCTACAGGGTTAGAGCATCTCCAACCCTAATGTCTTGTTTTGTGTTGTGATTCCTATGTGGCATGAGGTACAAAACAATATCTTTTCTATGTGGCAAGATGATATTCACACAAGACAATAAGATAAAGAAGTGCACTCCAATGCAAAAGTATTCAGAAGACAATAAAAAGTATTCTTTTCAACTCCAATACAACTCCTTCACTTCCTCATTTTTTATAAACATTTTTATTCTCAATTGATGATGTGGACATAAAGTCATCGTGAAGTGCATTGTCTAGATCTAGACAACAAACTTCACATTGTCCTTGCCATGTCATTGTCATGTCAACTTTATCATTTATTCTACATTTGCATTGGAGAAGAATTTTTGAAATGAAAGCTTGTCATTCTTATGTGGCAACCATTTTTTCCAAACTCACAATAGGGTTGGAGATGCTCTTAGCATAGCCAATTCTGAACTTTGATCTATGTCGTTTGGTTCGATCTGTAGGTCCATTTTAAACTTTCATCTTATTTTTAATTCTCTAAAATTAAGAATTATATTAGACAAATCGAACATATAAACTAGTACTAATTTAATCCATTCAGTTCTTTTAGACAGTTCTACATATTAATAAAAGGCTTAATTATAACTTTATACTATCAACTATTTCAGTTTTTCAACTTCACACCTTAAACTTTTTTGTTACAACTTGATACCATCAACTATTAAATATTCTCGACTGCATACCCTACAAAATCCAAAAATTACGCCTGCCCCCCCTCCAGCCACCCCCCGACCCCTCCGGCCACCCCCGCCCCCACTCCAACCCCGACTGCCCCACCCCAAGCCCCCTCCTTTATCTCAGCGTGCGTACAGCAGGCGGCGGTGGCAACAGTGGTGGCGGCACCGCAAAGAAAGGTGGGCAGCGGGGGAAGGGAGCGAGGGCGGGGCAGTGGAGGGAGGGCAGCCGGGGGGTGGGAGCGGGCGTGGCCGGAGGGGAGGGAGGGATATGGTAGAGGAGGGGTAGTTTTAAGCTAACATGTGTTGACACAAAATCACAGTCAACCAAATATTGATAAAATTGACAATATGATACTTGTCATAATTTAATATGACACATCAAGACTGAACTCAGTACAAGACGGACGACGGCTCGTACCTGCAGCGTTCTATGTTTTGAGTCTGTATTTTATACTTCTCTTGAGTCTAGATAAATGTAAACTGAGTCGCACTGAGCAGTTTGGGCCTTTACCTATACCTATACCATAAACCAAAAGCTCCACAAAATCAACTAGCCCATTTAGCCCACTAGACCAATTCTATCTTTTGGAGACAGAGTTCGGGCCGAACTCTGCCTCTACACAGAGTTCGGGCCGAATTCTGTCCCCTAAAATCCAGGACCCTAATTTTTAGGGTTTGTTGTATGCTAGTTGTCCAACGGCCAAAAATTTGAATTCTTGACCAGAATTCTGGCCGAATTCTGCCTATCCAGAACCCTATAAATAGGCCTTGAATTCTCACTTTTTTAATGATCCAATCTTCTCTTCTCTTCTCTCTAAAGCCTTATACAAGCCTTACCCTTCTCATCTACTAGCCACAAACTCCCTAAGCCTCAAAGTGCTCAGTGCTCTTCAGTTAGGAGTTTGTGCAAAAGTTCAAAAAGTCGCTTGGAAAATTTCAAGCATCGCCACTGCGATCTTTGTAAGAAGTTAACGTGCTCTTCTGAAGAAAAGGCACGGGGTGTAACTACTATTTCACAAATAGTGGATTTAATCCTGAGCTAGAGTTCTCAGGCCTGGACTAGTCCTCCACGAGGGAAACCAGGTTAAAATCGGTTGTGTTTGCGTATGTTTTCTCGCTCTTTATAATTTTTGCATTTACTCTGATTAATTATTGTTGGTGAAAGAGTTTAATTTTTTAATTGGATATTATTGTCATAAACTCTATTCACCCCCTCTAGAGTTGTCTACTTGTTCTTCAATTGGTATCAGAGCTCTGTTCTCTCAACAAGGACTAACATCCTAGAGCTGATCCATGGCAACCACATAATCCATGTTTTCCAATCACGGTGAAGGGCAGTCCACTCATAGGCCTCCTCTATTTGATGGAACAAACTACACCTATTGGAAAATAAGGATGAGTTTTTATCTCAAGTCGCTAGACTTCGACCTGTGGACCATTGTTACCGATGGTTACAAAAAGTCCGCCAGGATAGTTGTCAATGGTGATCTCGTCGAGAAACCCCACGACAAATATTCTGACGAGGAAAAGAAACAGGCGAGTCTAGACGCGAGAGCTATTAATGCTTTATTTTGTGCAATAGACATGAATGAGTTTAATAGGGTCTCAACATGCACCACCTCACACGAAGTATGGAGACTTTTAGAAGTGACGCATGAAGGAACCACCCAAGTCAAGTGTAATGCCCCACTCCGCACGGTGCATTATGCTGAGTCGTTGACTCGAAGAGTTACGTTGACCCGATTGCGTATCGATGCGAATCGATACGAGAGCTACATTGTCCCGAGCAATGCATCGAACTAAGTCGATACGAAGAGTTACCTTGTCCCAAAGAATGCATCGAGTGAATCGATGCGAAGCGCCGCATTGCACCGAAGGGTAAGTGCGTTGAGACGGCTCGAAGATTCTAAGAAATCGAATCGACCAAGGCGCAAGTCCCAATTGATACAAGTATTAACTTTAGCTGGTTTCGTGTGCAGGCTATCCGTTTACGCTGGAATATTAGAGGTCGACATTCTGCCTTATTCAGTAAGGGATCCGCGAAAGCAAATCGTCGCCTTGCGACGGACTGAGACTTTGGTACCGTAAGTCAAATCGGACGTATAATTCCATGAAGCACAAAGTGCTCGAATGGCTAAGTCAGGAGATTCGGCCGTGCAACAAAGTTATAAAATTAAGCCGCATCGGCTTGGCGAAACGACAAGGCATATCGACTCAAGGTGGGGGACATTGATTCTATTTCCTACTCCGTCATGTCTAAGTAAAATATATATCATTGTATTCTGAGTTAACCTATCAACGCCACAGGCGTGGCTCGATAGAAAGATAAACATAGTGCGTGTCGAACACTAGATAGAACAATTGAAATGAATCGTACAACAAATGTACGAGTCGCTACGGAACATTGAATATCGCAAAGGCGAGCGCCTCGGTGCACAAGCCATAAGAACATTGGATAACTGTATCGATGAGTGCCCCAGTGCATAAGTTATTTCGTGCCCCGTGCACGAGTTAGCATGCTAGAACATTAAATGACTATATCGGTACGGGTGCCTCAGTGCACGAACGATAGAACATTGAATACCTTATCGAGGCGTGCCTCAGTTGCACGAGTCGGAAGGATGGAACATAAATATAACACATTGAATACTAAGGCATAGAATATGGAAAATATGGCTTCGAGGCGTGCATTGAATGCACGATGCAAGGAAAGACGGCGAATGTACGCAGTTGCATGATACTTACAAAAGATGGCGTCGTTGCGATGAAGAGAACAGTTGTGGCATGGATGTGACATAACTGTCGATGCGGCATGGTGCCTTCAAAATATTCATGGCCTTCGGGCGTTCGTTGAGGACATTGGGGCGTTGTGCCAATTAAAATATAGATAAGCGAACTTGCTTGTTGTATGAAAGATAAGATTCGTTGCATGGTCAAATGGACTTAAAGATATAAAAGCCTGTGCATGGGCATTCCCTCGAACGTGGCGTACCAGGACGCTGGGACCGTTCGGCCTAGGAGGGATTGCGTTTACGATATTATTGGTGCACTTCATTTAGACGGATAGCGACCTTCTGGTGAATGTGATAAGCCACTTGCTGCGATTATTTCGTGGCCTCTGATGTTTGGTTAGCAACCGCACAGGGTTAACATCGTCTTATGTTTCGATTCGATAAATATAAGTCCATTCTAGCCCGGAAAGCTAGTGACCTTCATATAGTTAAGGGCGATGGGTTTGGAAGTGCAAGGTATACATATATCCTGCATGGATGAATCCTGAATAGAGGGCACTTATAACATGGCAGGAAAAACGGATAGTCGTATTCCCCTTGCGTCGGTTGCAAGGGCGGGTGCGTCAATATTGCTAAGTCTCGCCACGAAACAAACACGAGATTGCTTGCCTGTTTACTTACGCGAATTGAATAAAATGCTTGCCATGATAACATGTTTTACAGTCTTCGAATATGCTATGAACTCATCCTAAGGAGAACATAGAAAGAGAACTAAATTGTATGTTTGCATGAATCAATACAATACTAAATATTGGTTTGTTAAGTGGATTTTTGATCAGTACAGCGAGGACGGAAGTACTAATCCCCCACTAGTTTGCTAGCAGGTTCAAGGATTGGTCTGCTCGCGGCGGAGCTTCGCTTGAACGCGTCGAGGCTTGGAATGCCGAAGCGTATTGAAGCGTGCGATCGCATTGACGCTCGAATATGCAACAGAATTGATGCGGCCGAGATATAGAAGACATGATATATGGAACGATAAAATCCTTTGTGGGCAAGAGAGAACCTGAGTGTTGTAGCCAATCTGGCGTATATTATTGGGCTATCGAAAGCCTTTGTAATCTCGTTTCGAATATCAATAAAGAGAATTGTTTCGTATACTCTGATTTACTTTCGTTGTTAATATCAACTCGAAGATAACCATTTGAGAACTTGTCATCTTGCCTTGCACGAGCGCAACTCCAGGCTCGTGCGGCATCACGTCCCATGCGAGGACGATGATTCGGGTGATTCCGGGTCGGGGCGTGACAAATTGGTATGAGAGCACTAGGCTCAATTTCCTCTGGACGCTTACTTTGTTTCAATTCCAAAGAGTTGCCCACCATCAATCGAAACCACTCTTGACTCTACTCGATGCCGCACTGGATGTTCCATACAATAAGTCTAATACAAATCATGTAATTTTGCCGCGTGTTGTTTTGGAAATTACATGGTGTTTGCGGGAAAAGTCGTAAAAGGTTTGTTGCTGTAAGTGCAACAAGTTGCGAGATATGAATTCAAGGATTTGTTACCGTGGACACAACATGTCGTGAATTGTAATTTGATATGTTCGTTGTTTGTAATGATCGATATGAGAAATGTTGGTTGCATCGATACAATAAAAGTCGTGGAACGCTGCTGCAGCAATTGCCACGCGTTGATTGTAAATGATGCGTTGAAAAGAAAATAAAAGTTGATATTGAATGTGTTGAACGGATTCACATATTGATTTTGAATGTGCGTTGCGATGAAAAGTGATAAGTCAATATCGAATGTGTTGAACGAATTTGAGCATTGACCTTGAAGTCGGGAATAAATCGTTGCACGAGTGCAAGGAATGTCAAAATTAAGTCGTTGCACGATGTACAATGCGTATTGGAAGTAAAATGTTGCACGTGGTGCAACGCATATCAAAGTGAAATCGCTGCACGAAGTGCAACGGATATCGAAAATGAATTGTTGCACAAGATGCAACGAAAGAAAATAAAAGTTATAAATCGAGAAACGAAATCGGTCCGGTTGCGCACCGAGCTTGTGTTGGCAAATAAATGCATTGGCCGAATTGTGTCGGATTTTGAATGATCAAAAAGTTATGGTTGTGATCGGCATGATCATTGCGGAAATTGTGAGTCAGAATAGATTGTTGAATCGATACGAGAGGATGTGCGATGGAAATAACTTGAATTCTGGGTGGTATATGACATACCACCGATGTAATGAATGGCTCGATTCTGAGTGGTATATGCAATACCACTTGTACGATGAATTGCATCGACGTATTGTGAGAATTGCGGAAGGTTTGTCTGCAACGGACGGGACAGCACCGAGACTCGATTGAGAATTTGTATGACGGCATGTTGATGCAAGTGTTCTTCGATGATCGATTAGAACGGTAAGGCGAGACTTGTATCATGGAATGATACGTCGATTTGAAAATTTATATGTCGATCGAATGACGGGAACAAACGAAACGATTATACCTTGAGGCAATAATCGGATCGGCGGGATATGAAAGTTGATACGTTGAAAACGAGTCGCACGACTTGCGAGCTCGGTGAAGATATTAGTAATGCAAATTATAATCGGATCGTACGACTTGCGATCACGATAGAAATATTAGCCGATGCAAAGTGAAATCGAATCGCACGACTTGCGATCTCGATAGAAATGTTGGACGAAACGAAATATAATCGGATCGCACGATGTGCGACTACGATGAAGATGTTGGTTGATGCGGATAAATAGTGCCCAAGAGATAGTTGGTTATGTTACGGCGAAACTCATTTGAGTACGACTGAAAACACGTAAAACTTAGAGGGCGAGATCGTATGACTTGAGGGTTCGATGTTGGATAATCGGTAACTCAGTTACGCGATCAAAGCATAACGGAATGCAACGAATCAAGAAACGATTCGAGACATATGAAAACATTTGTAGGGAACTTGGAAGTATGCGATGCAAGTTGTCGACGTTGAAACAGAATCAAAGTTGACCCTTACGCTATCGAAATTGATACGACGTATCGAGATCGATACGTAAGGAAACGTAAGCACGATGTAAGAATACAAAATGAAGTACGCCTTGCGCTATCAAAATTTTGTAAGTAACAATACGAGAAGGAACGAACTGGTTGATCATAAACTTTGTAATTGATCAAGACGAGACTATAAGTCATCGACGATTGCTCGATGCGTATAGTATCTCGTGTGTCAACCGTGATTAAGATAGACTCGAACTCGATACGAATAGATGTTTCGTAAATTACGAAATCATCGACGGTAGTGCATGAGTTAGTCGGATGCTCGTTGCGCATCAGTTGTGCCGATAGAAATGGTTTTGCCCCAAATTGGGTAATCGCATAGAAATCGTCGGAACGTGATTTGGCTCCGAAATAAGATATAGCATGGTTCGTAGTAAACTGTCCTTCGGTGATGATCCACAATTATCGAGCGTAGCTTCGAGGCAGCTGACCCTAGAAGACTTGACCGCCAAATCAAATTGAATGTTGCAGACCGTAAGATGACCCATGCGATACCACATATGAGATTGCATCGATAACAAATGTAACATGGTGCATGTTGACGATAAGTCTAGGCGATCGAGAATTGTTTGAAAAACTTTCGATTGAGAATGATGTAGTTTGTTTTTGAGTATTCGTCGGATGAATACTTGAATGGTTATGTTGGTCGACGATCAAACTAGAAATTCACCAACGAACTTGGTGATTCGGAAAGGCGATTACGAGAATTGTGCTATGCACGAGAGAGAACGATAAGAGAATAACTTACGAGTTTTGTCGTTAGATTTGATTCACCTTGCAATGGAGCTTGCGTGAATCAAAATTATGTTCGATGTTGCGAGACGGATAAGTTGAAAATTTGGCTAGTGAATTCCTACTCGTTAGGAATCGAATGTAAGACGCGTCATAAAGACCTTCGTGTTAAGGTGAGTCGTTGTCTTGAGCACTGTCGCCTTGATGTAAACTTTGTGTCGGATAGATTGTGGCCTTTGATCAATGTCAATTTTAAGTTGCATCGGGAGAATCTAAGCACGGTGTCTAGGTAAATCACCTAACGGACGTAGTCCTGAATGTTGATACTTTTGTAAGTCAACGAAAGAGAATCATGTCGAGATAAAATATGAAGTGAAACTTCAGAAATAAGTTGGATAGCGACGTCGAACGTAAGGCATTGCGGAGACTCGTTGTGACCGGATGCGCAACGGCTTGACGCGACGCGTAGAATTGATAGTCCCAATGAAACTTACAAAATAAAAAATGCGATTTTTGAATCGCATCGTGTACCTTGACTTTTGTTGGAGGATCGCGTATGTATCAATATGCATGTGCAAAAGAATTGCGAGAACTTATGCTAGAGCCCAAGTCCGATCGAGAGTACGAGGTAGCAAGTAATCGAGAGTAAGAAGTTACATGTGTGCGTTGTTCCGATATCTTACAACTGAGCTTGGCTGAAATGCATATATTGGTGGGACGCCTAAAATCTGTGTATTATTCCAAACTAAATTGTATGATCCAAACGATAGTGAGACGGGATCGTGGAACGATTTAGTGAAACCCTTGGAAATTTAGTGTTGGTTTCGGTTCGAGGACGAACCTTTTTTTGAGTGGTATATTATGTAATGTCCCGCTCCACACGGTATATTGTGCTGAGTCATTGACTCGAAGAGTTACGTTGATCCGATTGCGTATCGATGTGAATCGATATGAGAGCTACGTTGTCCCGAGCAACACATCAAACTAAGTTGATGCGAAGAGTTGCCTTGTCCCAAAGAATGCATCGAGTGAATCGATACGAAGCACCGAAGGGTAAGTGCGTTGAGATGGCTCGAAGATTCTAAGAAATCGAATCGACCAAGGCACAAGTCCTAATTGATACAAGTATTAACTTTAGCTGGTTTCGTGTGCAGGCTATCCGTTTACACTGGAATATTATAGGTCGGCATTCTGCCTTATTCAGTAAGGGGTCCGCGAAAGCAAATCGTCGCCTTGCGACGGACTGAGACTTTGGCATGGTAAGCCAAATCGGACGTATAATTCCATGAAGCACAAAGTGCTCGAATGGCTAAGTCAGGAGATTCGGCCGTGCAACAAAGTTATGAAATCAAGCCGCATCGGCTCGGCGAAACGACAAGGCATATCGACTCAAGGTGGGGGGACATTGACTCTATTTCCTACTCCGTCATGTCTAAGTAAAATATATATCATTGTATGCTGAGTTAACCTATCAACGCCACGGGCATGGCTCGATAGAAAGATAAACATAGTGCGTGTCGAACACTAGATAGAATAATTGAAATGAATCGTACAACAAATGTACGAGTCGCTACGGAACATTGAATATCGTAAAGGCGAGTGCCTCGGTGCGCAAGCCATAAGAACATTGGATAACTGTATCGATGAGTACCCCAGTGCATAAGTCATTTTGTGCCCCGTGTACGAGTTAGCATGCTAGAACATTAAATGACTATATCGGTACGGGTGCCTCAGTGCACGAGCGATAGAACATTGAATACCTTATCGAGGCGTGCCTCAGTTGCACGAGTCGGAAGGATGGAACATAAATATAACGCATTGAATACTAAGGCGTAGAATATAGAAAACACGGCTTCGAGGCGTGCATTGAATGCACGATGCAAGGAAAGACGGCAAATGTGCGCAGTTGCATGATACTTACAAAAGATGGCGTCGTTGCGACAAGGAGAACAGTTGTGGCATGGATGTGACATAATTGTCGATGCGGCATGGTGCCTTTAAAATGTTCGTGGCCTTCGGGCGTTCGTTGAGGACATTGGGGCGTTGTGCCAATTGAAATAGAGATAAGCGAACTTGCTTGGTTGTATGAAAGATAAGATTCGTTGCATGGTCAAATGGACTTAAAGATATAAAAGCCTGTGTATGGGCATTCCCTCGAACGTGGCGCACCAGGACGCTGGGACCGTTCGGCCTAGGAGGGATTGCGTTTATGATATTATTGGTGCACTTCATTTAGACGGGTAGCGACCTTCTAGTGAATGTGATAAGCCACTTGCTGCGATTATTTCGTGGCCTCTGATGTTTGGTTAGCAACCGCACAGAGTTAACATCGTCTTATGTTTCGATTCGATAAATATAAGTCCATTCTAGCCCAGAAAGCTAGTGACCTTCATATAGTTAAGGGCGATGGGTTTGGAAGTGCAAGGTATACATATATCCTGCATGGATGGATCCTGAATAGAGGACACTTATAACATGGCAGGAAAAACGGATAGGCGTATTCCCCTTACGTCGGTTGCAAGGGCGGGTGCGTCGATATTGCTAAGTCGTGCTACGAAACAAACACGAGATTGCTTGCCTGTTTACTTACGCAAATTGAATAACATGTTTGCCATGATAACATGCTTTATAGTCTTCAAATATGCCATGAACTCATCCTAAGGAGAACATAGAAAGAGAACTAAATTGTATGTTTGCATGAATCAATACAATACTAAATATTGGTTTGTTAAGTGGATTTTTGATCAGTACAGCGAGGACGGAAGTACTAATCCCCCACTAGTTTGCTAGCAGGTTCAAGGATTGGTCTGCTCGCGGCGGAGCTTCGCTTGAACGCGTCGAAGCTTGGAATGCCAAAGCGTATTGAAGCGTGCGATTGCATTGACGCTCGGATATGCAACAGAATTGATGCGGCCGAGATATAGAAGCCATGATGTATGGAACGGTAAAATCCTTTGTGGGCAAGAGAGAACCTGAGTGTTGTAGCCAATCTGGCGTATATTGTTGGGCTATCGAAAGCCTTTGTAATCTCGTTTCGAATATCAATAAGAGAATTGTTTCGTATACTCTGATTTACTTTCGTTGTTAATATCAACTCGAAGATAACCATTTGAGAACTTGTCATCTTGCCTTGCACGAGCGCAACTCCAGGCTCGTGCGGCATCACGTCCCCTGCGAGGACGATGATTCGGGTGATTCCGGGTCGGGGCGTGACAAATTGGTATCAGAGCACTAGGCTCAATTTCCTCTGGACGCTTACTTTGTTTCAATTCCAAAGATTTGCCCACCACCAATCGAAACCACTCTTGACTCTACTCGATGTCGCACTGGATGTTCCATACAATAAGTCTAATACAAATCATGTAATTTTGCCGCGTGTTATTTTGGAAATTATGTGGTGTTTATGGGAAAAGTCGTGAAAGGTTTGTTGCTGTAAGTGCAACAAGTTGCGAGATGTGAATTCATGGATTTGTTGCCGTAGACACAACATATCGTGAATTGTAATTTGAGATGTTCGTTGTTTGTAATGATCGATATGAGAAATGTTGGTTGCATCGATACAATAAAAGTCGTGGAACGTTGCTACAGCAATTGCCACGCGTTAGTTGTAAATGATGCGTTGAAAAGAAAATGAAAGTTGATATTGAATGTGTTGAACGGATTCACATATTGATTTTGAATGTGCGTTGCGATGAAAAGTGATAAGTCAATATCGAATGTGTTGAACGGATTTGAGCATTGACCTTGAAGTTGGGAATAAATCGTTGCACGAGTGCAAGGAATGTCAAAATTAAGTCGTTGCACGATGTACAATGCGTATTGGAAGTAAAATGTTGCACGTGGTGCAACGCATCTCAAAGTGAAATCGCTGCACGAAGTGCAACGGATATCGAGAATGAATTGTTGCACAAGATGCAACGGAAGAAAATAAAAGTTATAAATCGAGAAACGAAATCGGTCCGGTTGCGCACCGAGCTTGTGTTGGCAAATAAATACATTGGCCGAATTGTGTCGGATTTTGAATGATCAAAAAGTTACGGTTGTGATCGGCATGATCATTGCGGAAATCGTGAGTCAGAATAGATTGTTGAATCGATACGAGAGGATGTGCGATGGAAATAACTTGAATTCTGGGTAGTATATGACATACCACCGATGTAATGAATGGCTCGATTCTGAGTGGTATATGCAATACCACTTGTGCGATGAATTGCATCGACGTATTATGAGAATTGCGGAAGGTTTGTCTGCAACGGACGGGACAGCACCGAGACTCGATTGAGAATTTGTATGACGGCATGTTGATGCAAGTGTTCTTTGATGATCGATTAGAACGGTAAGGCGAGACTTGTATCATGGAATGATACGTCGATTTGAAAATTATATGTCGATCGAATGACGGGAACAAACGAAACGATTATACCTTGAGGCAATAATCGGATCGGCGGGATATGAAACTTGATACGTTGAAAACGAGTCGCACGACTTGCGAGCTCGATGAAGATATTAGTAATGCGAATTATAATCGGATCGTACGACTTGCGATCACGATAGAAATATTAGCCGATGCAAAGTGAAATCGAATCGCACGACTTGCGATCTCGATAGAAATGTTGGACGAAACGAAATATAATCGGATCGCACGATGTGCGACTACGATGAAGATGTTGGTTGATGCGGATAAATAGTGCCCAAGAGATAGTTGGTTATGTTTCGGCGAAACTCATTTGAGTACGACTGAAAACACGCAAAACTTAGAGGGCGAGATCGTATGACTTGAGGGTTCTATGTTGGATAATCGGTAACTCAGTTACGCGATCAAAGCATAACGAAATGCAACGAATCAAGAAACGATTCGAGACGTACGAAAATATTTGTAGAGAACTTGAAAGTATGCGATGCAAGTTGTCGACGTTGAAACAGAATCAAAGTTGACCCTTACGCTATCGAAATTGATACGGCGTATCGAGATCGATACGTAAGGAAACGTAAGCACGATGTAAGAATACAAAATAAAGTGCGCCTTGCGCTATCAAAATTTTGTAAGTAACAATACGAGAAGGAACGAACTGGTTGATCATAAACTTCGTGATTGATCAAGACGAGACTATAAGTCATCGACGATTGCTCGATGCGTATAGTATCTCGTGTGTCAACCGTGATTAAGATATACTCGAACTCGATACGAATAGATGTTTTATAAATTACAAAATCATCGACGGTAGTGCATGAGTTAGTCGGAGGCTAGTTGCGCATCAGTTGTGCCGATAGAAATGGTTTTGCCCCAAATTGGGTAGTTGCATAGAAATCGTCGGAACGTGATTTGGCTCCGAAATAAGATATAGCATGGTTCATAGTAAACTGTCCTTCGGTGATGATCCACAATTATCGAACGTAGCTTCGAGGCAGCTGACCCTAGAAGACTTGACCGCCAAATTAAATTGAATGTTGTAGACTGTAAGATGACCCATGCGATATCACATATAAGATTGTATCGATAACAAATGTAACGTGGTGCATGTTGACGATAAGTCTACGCGATCGAGATTTGTTTGAACAACTTTCGATTGAGAATGATGTAGTTTGTTTTTGAGTATTCGTCGGATGAATACTTGAATGGTTATGTTGGTCGACGATCAAACTAAAAATTCACCAACGAACTTGGTGACTCGGATAGGCGATTGCGAGAATCGTGCTATGCACGAGAGAGAACGATAAGAGAATAACTTACGAGTTTTGTCGTTAGATTTGATTCACCTTGCAATGGAGCTTGCATGAATCAAAATTATGTTCGATATTGCGAGACGGATAAGTTGAGAATTTGGCTAGTGAATTCCTACTCGTTAGGAATCGAATGTAAGACGCGTCATAAAGACCTTCGTGTTAAGGCGAGTCATTGTCTTGAGCACCATCGCCTTGATGTAAACTTTGTGTCGGATAGATTGTGGCCTTTGAGCAATATCAATTTTAAGTTGCATCGGGAGAATCTAAGCATGGTGTCTAGGTAAATCACCTAACGTACGTAGTCCTGAATGTTGATACTTTTGTAAGTCAACGAAAGAGAATCATGTCGAGATAAAATATGAAGTGAAACTTCAGAAATAAGTTGGATAGCAACGTCGAACGTAAGGCATTGCGGAGACTCGTTGTGACCGGATGCGCGACGGCTTGACGCGACGCGTAGAATTGATAGTCCCGAGGAAACTTACAAAATGAAAAATGCGATTTTTGAATCGCATCGTGTACCTTGACTTTTGTTGGAGGATCGCGTATGTATCAATTTGCATGTGCAAAAGAATTGCGAGAACTTATGCTAGAGCCCAAGTCCGATCGAGAGTACGAGGTAGCAAGTAATCGAGAGTAAGAAGTTACATGTGTGCATTGTTCTGATATCTTACAACTGAGCTTGGCTGAAATGTATATATTGGTGGGACGCCTAAAATATGTGTATGATTCCAAACTAAATTGTATGATCCAAACGATAGTGAGACGGGATCGTGGAACGATTTAGTGAAACCCTTGGAAATTTAGTGTTGGTTTCGGTTAGAGGACGAACCTTCTTTTGAGTGGTATATTATGTAATGTCCCGCTCCACACAGTATATTGTGCTGAGTCATTGACTCAAAGAGTTACGTTGACCCGATTGCGTATCGATGCGAATCGATACGAGAGCTACGTTGTCCCGAGCAACGCATCAAACTAAGTTGATGCGAAGAGTTGCCTTGTCCCAAAGAATGCATCGAGTGAATCGATGCGAAGCACCGAAGGGTAAGTGCGTTGAGACGGCTCGAAGATTCTAAGAAATCGAATTGACCAAGGCGCAAGTTCGAATCGATACAAGTATTAACTTTAGTTGGTTTCGTGTGCAGGCTATCCGTTTACACTGGAATATTAGAGGTCGGTATTCTGCCTTATTCAGTAAGGGGTCCACGAAAGCAAATCGTCACCTTGCGACGGACTGAAACTTTGGCACGGTAAGCCAAATCGGACGTATAATTCAATGAAGCACGAAGTGCTCGAATGGCTAAGTCTGGAGAGTCAACCTTGCAACAAAGTTATGAAATCGAGCCGCATCGGCTCGACGAAATGACAAGACATATCGACTCAAGGTGGGAGGACATTGACTCTCTTTCCTACTCCGTCATGCCTAAGTAAAATATATATATCATTATATGCAGAGTTAACCTATCAATGCCACGGACGTGGCTCGATAGAAAGATAAACATAGTGCGTGTCGAACACTAGATAGAACAATTGAAATGAATCGTACAACAAATGTACGATACGCTACGGAATATTGAATATCGCAAAAGCGAGCACCTCGGTGCGCAAGCCATAAGAACATTGGATAACTGTATCGACGAGTACCCCAGTGCATAAGTCATTCCGTGCCCCGTGCATGAGTTAGCATGCTAGAACATTGAATGACTATATCGGTACGAGTGCCTCAGTGCACGAGCGATAGAACATTGAATACCTTATCGAGGCGTGCCTCAGTTGCACGAGTCGGAAGGATGAAACAAATGTGCACAGTTGTACGATACTTACAAAAGATGGCATCGTTGCGACGAGGAGAACAGTTGTGGCATGGATGTGACATAACTATCGATGCGGCATGGTGCCTTCGAAATATTCGTGGCCTTCAGGCGTTCGTTGAGGACATTGGGGCGTTGTGCCAATTGAAATAGATATAAGCGAACTTGCTTGGTTGTATGAAAGATAAGATTCGTTGCATGGTCAAATGGACTTAAAGATATAAAAGCATGTGCACGGGCATTCCCTCGAACGTGGCGTACCAGGGCGCTGGGACCGTTCGGCCTATGAGGGATTGCGTTTACGGTATTGTTGGTACACTTCATTTAGACGGGTAGCGACCTTCTGGTGAATGTGATAAGCCGCTTGCTATGATTATTTTGGTGGCCTCTGATGTTTGGTTAGCAACCGCACAGAGTTAACATCGTCTTATGTTTCGATTCGATAAATATAAGTCCATTCAAGCCCGAAAAGCTAGTGACCTTCATATAGTTAAGGGCGATGGGTTTGGAAGTGCAAGGTATACATATATCCTGCATGGATGGATCCTGAATAGAGGGCACTTATGACATGACAGAGAAAACGGATAGGCGTATCCCCTTGCGTCGGTTGCAAGGGCGGGTGCGTTAATATTGCTAAGTCGCGCCACGAAACAAACACGAGATTGCTTGCCTATTTACTTACGCGAATTGAATAACATGCTTGCCATGATAACATGCTTTACAGTCTTCGAATATGCTATGAACTCATCCTAAGGAGAACATAGAAAGAGAACTAAATTGTATTTTTGCATGAATCAATACAATACTAAATATCGGTTTATTAAGTAGGTTTTTGATCAGTACAGGGAGGACGAAAGTACTAATCCCCCACTAGTTTGCTAGCATGTTCAAGGATTGGTCTGCTCGCGACAGAGCTTCGCTTGAACGCGTCGAGGCTTGGAATGCCGAAGCGTATTGAAGCGTGTGATCGCATTGACGCTTGGATATGCAACAGAATTGATGCGACCGAGATATAGAAGACATGATGTATGGAACGGTGAAATCTTTTGTAGGCAAGAGAGAACTTGAGTGTTGTAGCCAATCTGGCTGCTGAGGACGTCAACGGAAAGGGTAGGCTGCATCGGCGCATCCCCTCAGGGGCCTCGACCTTGCGTACCCAGGCTTGGCAAGTCTTTTTCGGCTTCGGCAGCCGCTTCGAAGGACTTGCTCTGCCTTCAGAGATGAACTCCTCATACGCCTGTTGATTGAGGTGTACGACTAATATCTTACAGAAGGAGCCCACCTTCATGTCGTCAGATTGCGACACAAATTTTTCATCGGAGGAGAAAGAAGTCCCCAGCAGAGTCGCCAGCTTGTTTGCCATTAAAATCTTTGAATTGGAATTTCAATCATAAACAGAACATTGTTACAATGTAGGACTTAGATGTAGTCCTAGGAGTGCACTTTTGTTTTTATCTGGGTACTGTGTCGATGGAGCGAGTGGTAATGTGTTGACTCCGTAGACGATCTGACGACGATTTCAGATTCTTTGAAGGTCTGGGTTGCTCTGGATGTCGGAGCGTTGCGAGGATAAGTGGACGTTAAGTGTCTCTTCTGGCCTCTGTGGAGGTGCTTCTCTCTGAGTATGTATGTTTGTCTTTGTCTGTGTGTGTGTGATGGAGGAATGATCCTTCTATTTATAGATTGCAGGCTGGCTGCTCATGCACGCATATGTCGGATGTGCCTGGACGTGGGAACGCCACGTGGCTAACGCTGGCAGGGGCGCATGGTTGATGCTCCCTGATTTGGGGATTGAATCCTTCCTGTTGTGCCTGTGGGCTGCGGAAGAGCCGACACGTGGCAGCTGAGAGGATTCTTCGGTTGCTAAGATCTTGGGTGCTTAGCACCCCTTCGTGGACTGAACTGAGTCGAAGGACACATGGCGCATGTCCGTGGTTCAAAGATCTCGAATTTGGTGGAGAGTGATCTGACAGAATGTGCCTAGGATTGGGCGCATGGAGAGGACTTTAGCTGTTGTCTTTAGGGATCAAGAGCGAGTCCAAGCGCATGGCTTTGAGGCGCACGCAATGATCTGGGCACATGGCTGTGGTGGCGCATACGCTTTGGTTGGCCACGTGGCAAGGCAGCTCGATCGAATAACTCTGAAGGGTTGGAGACTCTTCAGGGGGCATGTTGCCGCCTCTGTCATGCGGTATTAAATGTTCGATGTGACAGGCACATGGGCTTCTGTCCAGCCTGTCACTCAGCATTAAATGCTGGAATCGTTAGTGCATAGGCTCGATCTATGTTTTGGGCGCATCAGAAGGAGGCGTAGGGATTTGCCATACGGCGCATCCGCCTAGGCCTGACTATTGGGTTCCCAATGTTTTGATTGTGCATGTTGACTGGGCTGATTTCGAAAAGACAGATTCATTCCATAAATGTACATTTATTGCACGGACTTCGGAGAGTCTGCCACTTGGCGCATGGGTCTGATTTGTCCAAGCTATAAATAGCAGCAAGAAGAGGGTTTTATTCCCCATCTTCTCCCGTTTACTCAGTGTAGAGATGCGCCTCTTTGCCCCAGTACATTCTGTCGATGAGATGCTTCCGAAGGTGAAGATGCGTCGAGTTGTCTTCATATACACTCGTGAAGGTGACTGTTACATCCAAAAGTCGGGATCGCGGGGTCCCGATACAGGCCGAAGGTGCCTGTTGCATCCAAAGATCGGAACATTCGCGTCCCGTCTTCGTTATGCTGGAAGAGCCCCAGATCGAAATTGTGGTGCTCCCATCTTCCTTGGGCTTTGGAGAGCTCTTTCTCCTGCTAGAGTGGGGTTGATCGCCCGCATGCGTTATGTTTTAAAGGACTGCTTCCTTTAGTCGAAGCACATGATCGGGTCGAAGTAGAGCGCATATACTGAGACTTTATGATGCGCCTGACTGAGACACTGAAGAGATGCGCCTAGCTGAGACGCTAAAGTGATGCGCCTGACTGAGACGCCGAAGAAATGCGCCTAGCTGAGACGCGCCTGGATGAAGCGTAGCTTTAGGCTTTTTTGATTTCTTCTTCGTAAAAAGAGTCTTCTATGTAAAAAGAGTCTTCTATGTAAAAAGAGTATTTAGTCATGTAACAGACTTTTATGAAATAAAAAGCCCATTTAGGCTGCTACTCTTTTACTTTTTCATGATATTTTTGGCGCATGTTTGTTTTAGGGTGCATAGTAGATGCGCCAGAGATTCCATACTTCTACAATTAGTTGATACAAATCTATATGCATTAGTGCCAAAAACTAACATTTCTGGACCCACAAGACTTGGGTACCAAAGGTCACATCTACTCTTGATATTGGTGGACCTTTCCTCCTAAACTAAAAGCAAGTAGATTCTCGATAGTGGATGCTCGCGACATATGACAGGAGACGCAAATCTTTTTGCATCACTATCGATGAAGAGGGAAGGGTATGTATCCTTCGGCAACAACCTAAAAGGGTATATCATAGGTAATGGTACTATTGGCCATCCTCCTTCTCCTGTAATAAAGGATGTCTGCCTAGTGACCGAGTTAAAGCAAACCTGCTCAGCTTAAGTCACCTTGATGATCATGGATATGATATTAACTTTGGACAAAATAAATGCTACATTTATGATAGGTCAACGGGAGACATCGCTTTTGAAGGGATAAGAGAGGATAACATTTACATTTTCTATCTTTCTAGAGATACTAACAGTGCAGGAAGATGCCTCTATGCCCACAAAGATGAGAGATTGTTGTGGCACCAGCGTCTTGGTCATGCCAATATGGATACTATATCCAGGCTATCGACAAAGAAGCTAGTAAGAGGCTTGCCCGACATCACATTCAAAAAGGACATAGTATGTGCCAAATGTGAGTTGAATAAGGCAACCAAGTCTTCGTTTCATTCAATAAACACTGTAACCACTACTAGACCCTTGCAATTACTTTATATGGACTTATTTGGTCCTAGTAGAGTAGCCAATCTTGGTGGAAAACTCTATACTTTTGTTATTGTAGATGATTTTTCTAGATTCACTCGGGTTTTCTTTCTTTCAAACAAAAACGATGCAATTTCTGTTTTCAAAATTTTTGCTAAAAAGGTTTAAAATGAAAAAGGCTACATGATTACTCGAATCCGAAGTGATCATGGAGGCGAATTCGAAAATACTGATTTTGAAAAGTTTTGTGACTCAAATGGTTTTGATCATGAGTTTTTTTTGTCCTAGAACTCCTCAACAAAATGGTATTATGGAGCGGAAGAATAGGACTCTTGGCGATATGGCTAGAGTCATGTTAAATAAATTTTCACTTTCGAAATATTTTTAGACAGAAGCTGTCAGTACAGTGTGCCATATTTTAAATAGGGTGCTCATTCGACCTAGTACAAAGAAAATACCCTATGAGCTTTGGTTTGGAAGAACTCCAAATGTTTCATATTTTAGAGTTTTCAGTTGTCGATGTTTTATCCTTAACACCAAAGACAACTTAGGCAAATTTGATGCCAAAGTTGACGATGGTATCTTTCTTGGCTATGCTGCCAAGAGCAAGGGATATAGAGTATTTAACAAATGCTCATTAATTGTGGAAGAGTCTACAAATGTGACTTTTGATGAAGATAATAGTGCAGCAGCCACTCCTGACGATGATGTTGAGCCATCAACTTCTACGCCGATGAATACCACTACCGAAACCAATTCTCTGGAGGGCTTGCCAAAGAAATTCTCTTTCAAGCCGTCACATCCAGAAAACTTGGTAATAGGTGAGGTTTCACGCGGAGTAAGTACTCGATTATTGTTAAGAGACTCCATTGCTAGCACTGCCTTCATTTCACAAATTGAGCCTAAAACTATTTTAGAAGCTTTTAATGATGAGTTTTGGATTTCTGCCATGCAAGAAGAACTCAACCAATTCGAGAGGAGTCAGGTCTGGGAACTTGTTCCTAAGCCAGCTAATCATTCGATTATTGGCACGAAATGGATTTTTCGCAACAAAGTAAATGAAAATGGTTCAGTTACACGCAATAAAGCTCGTCTAGTAGCTCAAGGATACAACCAAGAGGAAGGTATCGACTACGATGAGACGTATGCTCCTATTGCAAGAATGGAATCCATTCGGATGCTTTGTGCATTTGCTAACTTTCAAAATTTTAAATTGTTTTAAATGGATGTTAAAAGTGCTTTTCTGAATGGATTTATTAAGGAGAAAGTTTTTGTAAAACAACCCCCTGGTTTTGAAAATCATAAATTTCTCGACCACATTTTCAAACTCAAAAAAGCGCTATATGGCCTCAAACAAGCCCCTAGAGCTTGGTATGAACGCCTAAGCAATTTCTTGCTAGACAAAGGTTTTTTAAAAGGAAAAATTGACACTACATTGTTTATCAAAAGTTTTCAAAACACTATTCTTTTAGTACAAATTTATGTAGATGATATCATATTCGGTATACTAATAAAAATCTTTGCCAAGATTTTGCTAAGTATATGCAGAACGAATTTGAGATGAGCATGATGGAGGAGCTCACCTACTTCCTTGGATTGCAAGTCAAACAAACTTCACAAGGAACTTTCATCAGCCAGTCAAAATATACAAAGGATATGCTGAAAAAATTTGATCTTGACAACGTCAAACCAATCAGCACTCCTATGGCTACTTCGACCAAGCTGGAACCTGATGAAAGCGACAAACCTGTTGATCAACGTAAGTATCGAGGTATAATTGGTAGTTTAATTTATTTAACTGCTAGTCGTCCCGATATCATGTAGTATTTGTCTGTGTGCTCGCTATCAAGCTAGTCCTAAGGAATCACACATGTCCGTCGTTAAGCGTATCTTTCGATACCTTAAGGGTACTGTTACAGTCGGCTTATGGTATCCCAAATCCACATCTTTTGACCTTATTGGTTATTCGGATGCTGATTTCGCAGGATGCAAAGTCGACCGTAAAAGTACAAACGGAACGTGTCATTTATTAGGCAAGGCTCTAGTCTCTTGGTTCAGTAAGAAGCAGAATTTTGTCGCACTATCCACAACAGAAGCTGAATATATTACAGCTGGTCGTTGTTGTGCACAAATTCTGTGGATGAAGTAAACCCTTGCAGACTACAACCTTTTTTTTATGCACATTCCTATATTCTGTGATAACACTAGTGCCATCAACCTTACAAAGAACCCTATATGTCACTCACGCACGAAACACATTGAAATACGTCACCTCTTTTTGCGTGATCATCAGCAAAATAGGCACTATAAACTTAGAATTTATTGACACTGATCATCAGCTAGCAGATTTCTTTACAAAACCACTATCCGAAGAGCGTTTCAACTTTCTGTGTCGTGAACTAGGAATTTTGGATGAAGCTGTTATTCATTAAAGTAACCTGCATAAATATCGATTATGTCTTGATTCTTTATGATGAATTTGCTACGGGTACAAAGCCGAAAGGGTCCTTCTGACAACAAGGCGTAAAAGCGTAAGCGACACGGTGCACTAGTTCTCAGGACTACCGCTAGCTGGGATCCGGCCCCTGCAGCTACCCCATGGCAGCTTCAAAATATTGAATTGTGGCATAATTCCTTGTTTATTACATGGTATACTTTTATTTATCACATGCTAAATTCAAATTTTTGAACTTCATTAGATTCTTTGATTCAACTTTCACTTGTTGCAATTCTCTACTTGGATTTCTTACTTTTGCATATTCATCTTTCCATTACTTTATTCTTAGTGTCTCACTCATTTTTTAACTTCATCTTTTAGCCTGATTTCCATTCTGGCCATAGAATCCAGAATTCGGGTCGAACTCTGCCTAACACAGAGTTTAGGCCGAATTCGGTCTCGTCATTCCGGAACTGTATGCGGGCTCAGCCGCTGATCTGAAATTGATCCAATGGTCCAGATTCATTCCGACCATTCGAACCCTAACATTATAACCGGGTTCTCCCTCTCTCTCCTCTATTGCCACCTTCTAAACTTCTCAAAACACCTCCTCTTCAAACCCTAACCCTAGCTCTCTCATTTTAGTGCATCTTTTTTCTTAAAATTGAAGGAGAGGGTTTCTTGCATCATTCTCTTCCATCCTTCATCATCCTTTTGAGGTATAATTTCACTCTTCTCTCCATCTAAATTTCATTATTTTCTTCATTACTCATGGCTCCCAAGTTGTTTAATAGAGGCAAGAGGCTTCGAACCGAGGGTGCGTCCTCTTTGATCCTCCTCCTCGTAATAAACAACCAGTTCAACAACCGATTCAACAACCGATTCAACAACCCATTCACCCGTTGTTCAATCCACCTTGTCCCATTGACCCCAACACGTACGATGATCGAATATTTATGTCACTAGACGCTTCAAACGAATGGTTTAGTGATTTTTGATCACGTCCCGTATACGCGGGTCATCCTATTAACTTCACCATATTTTCTCAATATGACTCCCTATTCCATGATTTATTTCTTGATGAACTTGTCACTACAAATTCACTTATCTATTTGAATGCCATTCAAATGTTTTATTGCAATCTTACTCATGATGATACACGTTTATATTCACGTGTTGCTGGCATTGACATATCTTTTGATGACTTTGAATTGGCTGAATATCTTAAAATTTCGGAGCCCAATTTATGGGAGAAAATTGTCGATGCTCGCAAGGTTCAATTCCCCGATGGGTCTTCCCTCGAAAGCTTCAAGGACGATTTGTGTACCCCAAACACACGTCCACGCAAGCTTCTTGCCAAATTTCTCAATCCTTACTTCTATGAACTTCATCGCATTGTCTTCAACACGATTCTGCCCAAAGCGGGATCGACTGATGAGGTTACATATTTTGAGATCTCTGCTATGTATCACCTATACTTCCATGTCCCATTCAATCTTTCACGTACCATGATGGACTAGATGATCAATGCTAGGAAGAAGCCAAGGTCTTTGGTCTATGCTCTCTATCTTCCTATGATTTTTCGTGCTTTTCATGTCCCACTTGATGAGAGTCAGTTCCTCCCTGCCCCTGCCTTCCTATCTAAGGCACGGCAGCTTCAAGCAGATGTCGGTTCTCCTGCCGAGTCCGAGCACTCCGATGCTTAGGCTGACGTACCTGCTCTTAGACAGGATGCGCCCCCTCCTCCTGCTACTCTTGAGTCGATTCAGACTATGCTCCACGATCGATTCGTATTAGAGGATGATCGTTGGACCCAGCTTGACTACCATACAACTCTGCAGATAAGTGCCATCAGCAACTCACTGCATGACATTCGGTACTCTATGTCTCGGCATCCTTCCATGCCTATTCCTATAGAGCGGGACCCTGCTCGCGATGGATACCGTATCGATGACCCTTGGGTTATACGCTATCTGGATCCGGATGTGGCTTTTGCGGATCCTCGTCGTTCATTCACTGATCCATCTGACAATGCTGGACCTTCACGAGCTCCGTGATGGATGTGGTCTCCTACTTGCTGATGCTGCTGAGGATCTTATGTTTATTTTTTTGCACTATGGATTTCTAGTTTATGTAGTTGCTCTTTATTGTATTAGACTTCTTTATGTTCTATGACTCTTGGGACACTTGATACAGTTTATTAGTATTTTGGTGTGCTAGCCAGTTATTTTTATTTACAAATTCTCTAGTTGTTTGTGTTTGATAAATGACAAAGGGGAAGAATTATTTGATATTCATATTATCCTACCATATTGTGTATCTGTGCTTTGGGAAAGATTATATTTATCAGGATAAAAGGAACATTGGCTTACAACGAAGCAATATTTAAAGGGGAGCTATTGCTAGCTCTGCACTGATTACGGGGGCGCTACTGCTTTTATAAATGTGTCCAGGTATGAACATTGAATATACAAATATCATTTTGTCAATTATCAATATGGGGGAGATTGTTGACACAAAATCACAGTCAACCAAATATTGATAAAATTGACAATTTGATACTTGTCATAATTTAATATGACACATCAAGACTGAACTCAGTACAAGACGGACGACGGTTCGTACCTGCAGCGTTCTATATTTCGAGTCTGTATTTTACACTTTTCTTGAGTCTAGATAAATGTAAACTGAGTCGCACTGAGCAGTTTGGGCCTTTACCTATACCTATACCATAAACCAAAAGCTCCACCAAAATCAACTAGCCCATTTAGCCCACTAGACCAATTTTGTCTTCTGGAGACAGAGTTCGGGCCGAACTCTACCTCCACACAGAGTTTGGGCCGAATTATGTTCCCTAAAATCCAGGACCCTAATTTTTAGGGTTTGCTGTATGCTAGTTGTCCAACGGCCAAAAATTTGAATTTTTGACCCAAAATTTTGGCCGAATTCTACCTATCCAGAACCCTATAAATAGGCCTTGAATTCTCACTTTTTTAATGATCCAATCTTCTCTTCTCTTCTCTCTAAAGCCTTATACAAGCCTTACCCTTCTCATCTACCAGCCACAAACTCCCTAAGCCTCAAAGTTCTCAGTGCTTTTCAGTTAGGAGTTTATACAAGAGTTCAAAAAGTCGCTTGGAAAATTCCAAGCATCGCCACTGCGATCTTTGTAAGAAGTTGACGTACTCTTCTGAAGAAAAGGCACGGGGTGTAACTACTATTTCACAAATAGTGGATTTAATTCTGAGCTAGAGTTCTCAGGCCTGGACTAGTCCTCCACGAGGGAAACCAGGTTAAAATCGGCTGTGTTTGCATATGCTTTCTCGCCCTTTATAATTTTCGCATTTACTCTGATTAATTACTGTTGGTGAAAGAGTTTAATTTTTTAATTGGATATTATTGTCATAAACTCTATTCACCCCCTCTAGAGTTGCCTACTTGTTTTTCAACATGGATATTTTTGTCTTATTTTTTTTAGGGTACCAAGTTATACCATAAAAAAGTTTAAGGCATCAAGTTAAAAACTGAAATTGTTGAGGGTATTAAGTTGTAGTTAAGCCTTAATAAAATTACTAAATTTTTTTCTCACATCTATTTCAATACTTAAATAACATATATGTGAATATTTGGACATATCTTTAGGATTCTCCAAAATTTCTAGTAGCTTCCTCTAGCCTACTTGTATATAAGGAGAATATGTAGATCGAAAAAACCCAAAATAAAGCCACAAAATAGACGGGTCACAAAAATAGATCAAAACGACCACGGCCTGAAGGAGAACCAAGCAACAAAACTAAGCAACAAAACCCCACCTACTGTGTGTCCATCTAAATACGTCTCACCAAGGCCAACGGAGGACCGCGGTCGTGGCTACTACAAGCACGGGTGAACTGTCTGGAAACTTCGTTAGCCAGCTGCGATGAAGAGTGTTAGTCCCGGGGCTTGATCAAAGATGGTAAAACAGATGCAACAGAGATCTACGATGATACAAAAACCAAATAACCCATTACAATATGGAGGAGGAAAATAAAGAAGAGAAGATATTTCGTTATTCCTTGCAAACGTGTTGCAATTGGGACAGAACGAGGTACAATAATCTAGAGAAAGATGAGAAGAAAAAAATGCTGGGGTGTCAAAACATCGTTGCTCAAAGCAAGATTCGCCCCACACGAACTGCTTCCAGGAACCAGCAAGTTTGAAGAACTTGTGGAACGCTCGAAGTCACCTCTGTTCTGACTCCTCGGATGGACTTGCAATGGCGGCAGCAACTCTCTCTCTCTTTCTCCTTTTCTGACTTGTATTTTCGTGGTACCCACAAAGGAGGCCAGAAGAGAGTATATATAGAGAGAGGGTGGAAACCCTAGCCGCCTCTTCAGTTATGGAAAGATTGAATCAAATCCCAAAAGATAACAACGAGATTAATTGAAATCCTACAAAGATAGCAACGAAATTAATTCAAATCCCACAAAGATAGGATCTGAATTAATCACATTGAATCAGTCTTTCCATAACTGACTTGTAGCCTGCATAGTCAGTGGAGCCCTTCATGCGGCAGCAGTAGCAGCAGCCTGGCCGCATGAGCCTCATGGCTGCATGGACCGCATGGGCCGCATGGACCATATGAGCCGCATGAGCCGCATGAGCCGCATGGACCGCATGGGCCGCATGAGCCGCATGAGCCGCATGGACCGTATGAGCCGTATGGACCGCATGAGCCGTATGGCCGCATGAGCCGCATGAGCCGTATGAGCCGCATAGCCGCATGAGCTGCATGAGCCGCATGAACCGCATGAGCCGCATGGCCGCATGAGCCGCATGGCCGCATGGCCGTATGGTCGCATGAGCCGCATGAGGCCGCATATAAGCCGTATGACTGCTGACGTGCTAAGTGCAAAGTGTGCCAACAAAATGCCATATTACGCCTCATGAGCCCATGAGCCCGAATCCGAGTCGCTAAGCCCCTTTGGGGCTTAGCTCCAAATGGAATTTATCCAAGAGAATGACAAAAGCATTAATGCTTAATCCTTGGAGCCTTATTCTTACCTCCTAGTAAAATCACCCACATGGTTCCCTCCTTAGGGTCACCACCCCATGTGTATCTCTCAACAACACAACCAAGTATATATGTTGAGATAACTCATGGTACATTTCCGATGTGGGACTAAAATTTTATAAGGCATGTTGAGAGCAAGCTCTCTCCATGTAAAGAAAGTACCAACAATCCTCCACATATCACAACATATATATGTGTCCAGGGTTGAGCGTTCCCCACAGTAACTGTCCATTTTGCATTAGGATAGATGTCGCTGACGACTTGAATCTTCCCGTATGGGTTAAATAACAATGTGATACAAAAATGGACTACGCCTTGAATTCTGCACCACAATTGTAATTCTTCCCACTCACAAAGTGTAGTTACGTGTGCTTCTGGCTGCACATTAAAGGTCCTGTGCCAGCCTGGTTTCAGTGTATAATTTTGGGCGTCTACAAGTTTACCCTCAAGAGACGGCCTGATATCTCTTTCCATACACTATAGGTGAGTTCTTTATTAAAGAGATATGGCATGAAGCCTTGCGCTTCCTTGCGGTACTACGCCGCTATGACATGGCCTGAAGCCGAGGCATTACCCCTACCTGGGAACCTCATCGTAGTGTCATACTACTGTAGCATGAGGTCTCAGCCTCTTTGTAGTGCCAATCTACTCAGCATGAAGCCTAAGGCTTCCTTGCGGTGTTACGCCGCAACGACGTAGCTTGCAAGGCCGAGGCTTTACCCCTACCTGGGTACCTCATCGTGGTGTCGTGCCACTGTAACATGGGGCCATCCTCCCCTTTGTAGTGCTGTCTACAACTCTTAAATTACGTCATACAGCATTAGGCTACCTGCCTATTTGCGATGCTACGCCGCTATGACTTGGCTTGCAAAGCCGAGGCATTACCCCAGACCTGGGAACCTTATGGTGGAGTCACCCCACTGTAGCATGGAGTTTCACTCCTTGTAGTGCTGCTCTACCGTGCTTCTTGTAAAGCACACCAGGCATTCACTCTGCCTGAGAACTCATTAAGGCGTTTAAGCCAACCTTCCACAGGATCTTTTTTTTTCGCAGAAAATACATAGTAGACAACAGTGGTTATGGGTCCGTATCCCTTCCATGTTCCAGAGAACAAGTACCAACTATTACCTGATAGTTTGCCATTCAGTGATCCTCCTTTGAACCAAAAGTTAGATGCCTAGTAGATTTCTCTTTGAACTAATAGCATAAAACTTTATGGTAGGATTACAAAGACACACTATCAGAATGCCTTCAAGCCCATTTTACAAGATGTGTCATCAACCAACTGACGCTTGAGGCCCTTTGTGAACGGATCTGCCAGGTTCTCCTGACTCCGAACATCAACCACTGTAATTATACCTCTTTTGATAAGATCGTGTACTGCCCTGTGCTTCAACCGCACAGTCTTCTTCTTCCCGTTGAAGAGGTCATTTGATGCCACCGCCGCAGTCGCCTGGTTGTCACAGTATATCGGTATCACCGTTATTTGAGCCCCAACCACTGGAAGATCATACATGAGCTCCCGAAGCCATTCTGCTTCATTTGCTGCAGTCTCAAGTACATAGAATTCAGATTCTATGGAGGAACGAGAGAGTATAGTCTGCTTCTTCGACTTCCATGATATAGCAGCTCCACCCAAGGAAAAGACATATCCACCTGTGGATCTCTCGCTTTCCACCTCTGAACACCAGCTAGCATCACTGAAGCCTTCCACTACTGTTGGATATCCGTTGTAGTGCAGTGCATATGTCTGAGTCTTCTTGAGATATCTCATCACCCGCTTCACAGCTTTCCAGTGCTCAAGCCCTGGGTTGCTTGTGAACCGACTCAGCATTCCCACGGCGAAAGCTATGTCAGGCCTTGTGGCAGTGGTTGCGTACATCAAACTTTCGATAATGCTAGAATACTCCAGCTGCCTGACGCTTTCCCTCGAGTTTGGCTTCAGCTTCTGATCACACCTGTATGGCGTATCGATCCCTGGAAGATCCTTATACCCATAGCGTGTGAGCATCTTCTCAATGTAGTGAGATTGTGACAGCGCTACTCCAGTGTCTGTCCGGATGATCTTTATGCCCAAGATTACATCTGCATCCCCCAAGTCCTTCATACTGAACTTGGTTGAGAGGAACTTCTTTGTCTCTGGGACACAGCCTATATCCGTACCTAGGATTAGCATGTCGTCTACGTACAGACAAACGATGACTCCTCTTCCATCAGCGAACTTTGTGTAAACACATTTGTCCGTCTCGCTGACTCTGTAGCCGTTTGATCTAATAACTTTGTCAAACTTTTCATGCCACATCTTGGGAGCTTGCTTCAAACCATATAATGATTTTACCAACTTGCAGACTTTGTCTTCAAGACCTTTGACGACAAATCCATCTGGCTGTTGCATGTAAATCTCTTCGGTCAGCTCCCCATTCAGGAATGCTGTTTTTATATCCATCTGATGTATCACCAACTTATGTATAGCTGCTAGAGCGATCAACATTCTGATGGTGGTCATCCGAGCTACTGGAGCGTACGTGTCAAAGTAGTCTATCCTCTGTTTCTGAGAAAATCCCTTGGCTACCAGCCTGGCCTTGAACTTGTCAATAGTTCCATCTGCCTTCATCTTCTTCTTGAAGATCCATTTACATCCGATGGGCTTTTCTCCTTCAGGTAGATCTACCAACACCCATGTGTTATTGGAGGTGATAGAGTCAAACTCGTCATTCACTGCCTCCTTCCAGAAGATAGCATCTCTGGTCTTCATCGCCTCATCATAGGTAAGCGGATCTGCTTCTACATGATAGGTGACAAAGTCATCTCCGAAATCTTTCGGTCTCCTCGCTCGCTTAGCTGACGGCTCTGCAAGTTCTGGTACAAGAGTTGTTTCATCAACAACAGCTTCTTCTTGGACTACTGGCCCATATGAGATTTCAGTCTCATTTGTACCTACATCATTTTCCGGAATGTCCGAAAGAATAATGTTTTTGTCTTTTGCAAACTTGTCTTCAAAGTATTTAGCATCGCGAGATTCGATGATATGATTTGACTCAATATCAGGAAATCTTCTAGCATCACTCTTCTCGGCATACCCCAAGAAGATCGCCTTCGTAGTCCTTGTCCCCAGCTTCTGAATCTTCAGATCTGGGAGCTTCACATACGCCAGACACCTCCACACTCGAATGACATTCAAGTTGGGTCTGACTTTGAACCAGAGTTCATGAGGAGTTACGTCCGAAGTTGCATATGGCACTCTATTCAGAATAAAAGTGGCCGTTAATGCAGCTTCTCCCCAGTAGCATTTTGGAAGACCTGCAGTGAGCAGCATAGAATTCATCATTTCTGTTAATGTTCGGTTCTTCCTCTCTGCTACTCCATTGGATTGAGGAGAATATGGAGCAGTAATCTCGCATATGATTCCATGTTCTTTGCAGAACGATGCGAAGTCATAAGACCTGTACTCCCCACATCGATCACTTCTCAACCTCTTGAGTTGTTGTCCAGTCTGCCGTTTAGCTTCGGCCCTAAACTCTCTGAACTTCTCGAAAGCTTCATCTTTAGACTTGAGAAAGTAGACGAACGCATATTTTGAGAAGTCGTCGATGAAAGTTATGAAATACTTTATCCCGGCCTTCGTGGAGAAATGTTTGAAGTCACAGATATCGGAGTGTACCAACTCCAGAGGATCTGTGCTTCGATTAACCCGATGAAAGGGTTTCCTTGTGATCTTCGTCTGAGCACATACTTCACACTTCTCCACCTTACCCCCACATTTGGAGATAAGTCCTAGACTAGACATTTTATTAATTCTTTTACAATGAACATGTCCTAGTCTATTATGCCATAACTCAAGAGAATAATCAGAAAATGCAACTGCATTAATGTCATCAAACTGGTTGACAAGCTGAATTTTAAACATTCCTTCGGTTTGATAAGCCTTTCCGAAGTATGTTCCCTTCTTGGACATCACCATCTGTCCAGCATAGATGTCCATCCTCAAGCCTGCGTTGCAGAGCAGGCTCCCAGAGATCAGGTTCTTGGCAATCGCAGGAACATGCTTCACACCTTGAAGCGTCAGAGTGTTCCCAGAAGTGAGTTTTAGCTCCACAGTCCCGATCCCCTGAACTTCAGCTTGGGCCTGGTTCGCCATGACAACCTTCTCAGATATCGACTGGTACGTGACGAACCATTCCTTGCCAGAACAGACATGGTAAGTCGCACCAGTGTCTATCCACCAGTCAGAGTCAACCCCCACAGTTGTGACCTGTGCGATCATAGCAACAATGTTAGAAACCAATGAAACCTTATTAGGCTCACCTTTTTTTGATTGTTTAGGCTTGGATCTGCATTCACTCTTGTAGTGGCCTTTCTTGCCACAATTGTAACAAGTCACGTGGGACTTAGTCTTCTGTTGCTTGAATGAAGGACCCTTCACTTTTAGATTAGTGAAGTCCTTCTTCTTGGGATGAGAAGCCGCCTGCTTCCCCTTGGGATCTCTCGTCTGCACTAGATTGGCTTTAGCCAACTGTTTGGACAAAGTGTCCATCTTCTGTTGGGAACGCATCTCGTCTTCTGTTGGGAACGCATCTCGTCTTCTGTTGGGAACGCATCTCATCTGCACTAGATTGGCTTTAGCCAACTGTTTGGATAAAGTGTCCATCTAGCTTCTTTCTGTGCATCCTTGCATAGAAGGTACTCCATCCAGTATGAAGTTTTGAGATGATCCCTCCAACGACAAACTTGTCGGGAAGGGGCATCTCTTCGTCTTCCAGTTTCTGACGTAGCTTCAGAAATTCCTCTACCTGTGGCAACATGGACTTCTCGTCCTCAAAGAGCAATTTGTGATATTTTTTAACCACAAACATTTTGCTCCTGTTCCTGTCTTCTTCATACAGTTTTTCCACAGACTCCCATATGTCTCTGGCAAGTTCCTTCTTCGAGTAGGATTCTGCCAGGGAGTCCTCCATAGCATTCAGGATGAGAAGCCTGCAGATGCTATTTTCTCTTCTCCATTTGGCCTGGAGTTTGGTATCCGTATTGATTGCGGTAGTAGATCAAGTGTCTGGAACAGAGGGTTTTTCCTCCAACAGAACATGATCAACGTCTTTTAGTTGAAGAGTTAGATAAACCTTTCTCTTCCAGACTTGATAATGCTCTCCATCGAACTTTTCCAACTTGCAGTAGTCCGATTGGACGAGCAAAGCATTAATGTTTTCCATCTATAAGGATCTTGCTTTGAGATTGTTAGTCCCGGGACTTGATCAAAGATGGTAAAACAGATACAACAGAGATCTACGATGATACAAAAAACAAATAACCCGATTACAATATGGAGGAGGAAAATAGAGAAGAGAAGATCTCTCGTTCTTCCTTGCAAACGTGTTGCAATTGGGACAGAACGAGGTACAATAATCTAGAGAAAGATGAGAAGAAGAAAAATGCTGGGGTGTCAAAACACCGTTGCTCAAAGCAAGATTCGTCCCACACGAACTGCTTCCAGAAACCAACAAGTTTGAAGAACTTGTAGAACGCTCGAAGTCACCTCTGTTCTGACTCCTCGGATGGACTTGCAATGGCGGCAGCAACTCTCTCTCTCTTTCTCCTTTTCTGACTTGTATTTTCGTGGTACCCACAAAGGAGGCCAGAAGAGAGTATATATAGAGAGAGGGTGGAAACCCTAGCCGCCTCTTCAGTTATGGAAAGATTGAATCAAATCCCAAAAGATAACAACGAGATTAATTCAAATAGTGCGCCAACAAAACGCCACATTACGCCTCATGAGCCCATGAGCCCGAGTCCGAGTCGCTTTGGGGCTTAGCTCCAAATGGAATTTATCCAAGAGAATGACAAAAGCATTAATGTTTAATCCTTGGAGCCTTATTCTTACCTCCTAGTAAAATCACCCACATGGTTCCCTCCTTAGGGTCACCACCCCATGTGCATCTCTCAACAACACAACCAAGTATATATGTTGAGATAACTCATGGTGCATTTTCGATGTGGGACTAAATTTTTTTTCTCACATCTATTTCAATACTTAAATAACATATATGTGAATATTTGGACATATCTTTAGGATTCGCCAAAATTTCTAGTAGCTTCCTCTAGCCTACTTGTATATAAGGAGAATATGTAGATCGAAAAAACCCAAAATAAAGCCACAAAATAGACGGGTCACAAAAATAGATCAAACCGACCACGGCCTGAAGGAGAAACAAGCAACAAAACTGAGCAACAAAACCCCACCAACTGTGTGTCCATCTGAATACGTCTCACCAAGGCCGACGGAGGACCGTGGTCGTGGCTACTACAAGCACGGGTGAACTGTCTGGAAACTTCGTTAGCCAGCTGCGATGAAGAGAAGGTTGTACCCCCGTAATGGTGCTTGTTTCTCTTCTTCTAAAGAACCCAAATGATCGTGGAGGCGACGACGTCCGAAGCGGTAAAGCGTATGGGCCTCCTCTCCACGCGCAGATGCGATCGATGAGGTTAAAGCCAAAAAATTCGATCCCATAAATACTCTGGAATCTCTCCCAAACGAATGCAGCTACCTGACCTCCGAAGAATATGTGGTCAATGGTCTCGATCTTGATCTCGAAGAAAGGACATCAATGGCATTTGGATGTGATGGGCATCCCGAACGAGCCAATGATGTCATCAGTAGGAATCTTAAGACGCGCCACCCTCCAAAAGAGGATGGACCACTTGAGGGGGATCTTGCTGTTCCGTACTGGGAACGGCCTATACGGACCAAAGGTTGCCATCCTAGAGATGGCCCACGCCGAGGAGGTGGTGAATCTCCCGTCCGCATTAAGGCCCCATCTAAGGTCGTCGTCCTGAGTCGAGATGCATAGGTCGTCCGCTCTGATCCCATCCATCACCGCCGTACCGAATAGGCGCTGAATCAGTTGAAACCTCCATTCCTACGAGTCCTCCGCCCATAGGTCTCTTATTTTAGAAATCTCCCGCTCATTGGTCTCTAGTAGGAGTCCTCTATCGGTCCAGTTCTCCCTGAAAACGTCTGCCTCGCCGCACCCCACGATGAGTCGCAGGTGCTGTTCCCCGAAGTTCCGGTCGGTCAACATCCTCCGACAGGTCGGGGAGGCCGAGCTATTCGCCCTCGCTAGGGAAGGATGGGTGTGTGGAGAGTACCTCGCCCGTATGTAGATCGCCCAAAGGGAGGCTGAAGCACGGAACCTCCACCAAAGTTTCACCTCCATCGCGACCATCAATTCCCAGAGCCAACAAACTTACAGCCCCCTTCCCCGATCGGCCGACTGATCGATGCCCAGCTGACCCACCTTCTCCGATATGAGTTCGGAAGCTGTCTGCCCCAAAGGAAGCTAGAGAGGACGCGCTCGACAGCATTCATCACCCTTCTTGACGGGTTACATGTTGATAGAATATGGATCGACAACGCACATAGCACATGTCTAATAAGGATAAGCCTCCCCCATCGACAGGAGGTTTCTCTGCCAGCTGCTGATGCGGTATTGAAATTTGGAGATGAAAGGTTTGAAGAGGAAAGCTCTATGCCTCTTGTAGGAAATCGGGCAGCCCAGGAAAGTGAACGGTGGAGAGGAAACCTGTAGCTGGGAGGAAAAAGTGATCTCCGCCTTCGCGATAGGGGAGGCATTATCGTGGGTATAAATGTATCTCTTGTGGGAGTTAATCCGCTGCCCCGAGGCCCTTTCGTACAGGACCAAAAGGCGTCTGATCACCCTGATCGTCCGTACCTCACCGAAGGAGAATATGAACAGGTCGTCGGCGTAGGAAAGTTGGGATATAAGGGGGCATCCGCTGGTGGTATAGTATCTGCCGAAGCCTGCAGACGACGCAAGGGAGATGATGTTCCTACTGAGGGCTTCCATGGCGATAATAAATAGAAAGGATGAGAGAGGGTCTCCATGTCGGACGTCTCGGTGCGACGTAAAAAAACCCGTTGGATTTTTGTTGATCAGAATGGAGAACCAGGAGTTGTTGATAGATCGCTATAAGATGTCGATCCATCTCTCGGAGAAGTCGAACCTGCGGAGGACCCAGATAAGGAATTGCCAATCTAACCTGTCATAAGCCTTCTCTATGTCAAGCTTCATGGCAATATTTTTGCCCCAATTCTTGCGTCCCATCTTATGATCTCTTGAGCTAGAAGGATAATGTCTACGAAACTACTTTGCTCATTAGAAACAATCCTCGAAAGGATTGGCGTCATCCTGCTAGCGATGACCTTGGAGAACAGTTTGTTGATGTAATTATAGACGTTGATAGGTCTATACTCCACAAAGGAAGCCGGGTTGTCCGTCTTCGGAATGAGAACCCAGTAGGCGCTGGAGATAGCCTTGGGGTAAGACAAGCCTTCGAGGAAGGCATTCATAGCCTTAACGATGTCGGCATTGACCAAATCCCAACAAGAGTCGAAGAATCCCTCAGAGAATTCGTCAGGGCCGGATGCGTTGTTATTGTCCATGGTCTTTATCTCCATTCTGATCTCTTCTTCCCCCATCGGGTGGGCCAGGAAATCGTTGTCACCATTGGTGATGATCACGGGAATCACCTCCAGGAACGCAGCGTCGAGGATGACCGTATCTTTGGCATAAAGGTCGGAGAAGAAGGAATTGGCGGCCTGGGAAATGGCGGTACAGTCGCTAATCTCGATCCCCTTCGTGTTCTGGATCCTGTGGATGGAGAACTTGTTCCTCTTTTGTCGGACGTAAGCGTAGAAGAAGGCTGAGTTGGTGTCCCCGTCGGTGTCCTATTTGTATCGAGCTTTTTGACACAAAAATTCAGTGTCGTCTGCAATGCACCGCTTTAACTTAGCCCTGGCCACGTTTACTGCCGCCCGCTGAGAGGGATGCCCCTAGCATCGAAGGCCGCCTTCGCTATGAGCACGTCGTCCTCCGCCCGTCTGAGGTTCTGGAAGATGTCGTCGATTATATGGCAGCTCCAACTAGTCAGCGCGCTCCGAGTGGCCTTCAATCGAAGCGCCAAACGAACGAGAGGGTTGCGGAGAGAGATGGATCCCCAAGCCTCAACTGCCACGATGCTAAATGTCGGGTGATCCTGCCAGAGGTTGAGGAATTTGAATCCCTTGCTAATCCTTGGTCGATTGATGGTGGTCTCGATGAGGAGCGAAGAGTGGTCCGATTCGAGTAGATTGAGGTGATGGACGGCGATGCCGTAGACAAGGTCATGTCAGGCGAGATTCGTGAGGATCTTGTCTAATCTAGAGAGTTGCATGTGCGTACCCTCCTACAAGTTGGTTCAAGTAAAGGAGTTGTCGATGTAGGGGGCTGGGGAGAGGAGGGCATCGAAATAAATTAATTAAAGTCCAGTATCGAACCTGAGACCAGCGAAAAGCCATCCGACTTTTCTGTCACGGAGGAGATGGCGTTGAAATCTCCTCCGCAAATCTACGAATAATCTGCGAAAAGATCTTGAAGCTCAAGGAGTTCTTCACACAGTAATCTACGCGCAGCCGCCGAGCTCCCGCCATGAAAAATTGAGAGAATAGTAGGCTTCGGGATCATATGGAGTTCAAAAGAAATTGAGATGGAGTGAGCCAGGTTACGAACGACGTTGGCTTTGATGTCGTTGGTCCAGAAAAACCAAATGTCTTTTCCGTTGGCCGCAGCATGTAATGCTCCGCTCCGCATCGGTGCATTATGCTGAGTCGTTGACTCGAAGAGTTGCGTTGACCCGATGAAGTATCGATGCGAATTGATGCGAGAGTTACGTTGGCCAAAGGTAAGCTTTGAGTCGGTTGGAATCTATGAATCGAATCGATGCAAAGGATAAGTTTCGTTGAGCAAGTGCTAATGTTGGTTGATCTGGTGTGCAGGCTATGCCTTTATGCTGGATTACGGATCGTGGTATGGGCGCGATAGGCCAAATCAACCGAGTAGTTCAAAGGAATGGCTAAGTCCGGGAGTTAGCTATGCGATCGAGTTATAGAAGCGAGATGCTTCAATCGGCGTGACGGCAAGGCGCATCGGCTTAAGGTGGGCGGGTTCTTGACTCTCTCTCCCTATTCCTTTACGTCTAATAAAATATGTTATGGTATGCGTAAGATGGTATCGAGTTAGCGAGCGTGGCTCGACGATGAATGGTCTAAGTATGTGTCGAACACTAAGATAGAACATTGAACAATCGAACAATTGAAGCGACGCGCATCAAGTGTACGAGTCGCGGTAGGGCAACGATGGTAGAACATTGAAAGATGATATTGAGATGTGCATCACGTGCACACCTCCGAGAACATTGAACACTAGGCGTAGAACATTGAATACGGCGCTGAGCGTGCCCTCGGGCACTTATGTTACGAAAAGACTAAGTAATACGGAATTATGCTATGAGAATAACTTATGAATAGTACGCGTTGGATACGAGTATGAGATAACTAAGCCGTTGGGCGTCGTGCATCAATATGGATGTGTTGGGGCATAACGCCGACGGAGCTCCCCATATGAATGGTGGATTATGTTTATGGCACGGGAAACCGTTTATGGCACGAGAAATCGTTTATGGAACGAGACTATGTTTATGCAACGGGGGATTTGGTTGGATTGTTATGTGTGTTTGCTATGGCACATATTGCATGGTCAATGGACTCGGATGGCCCGTGCATGGGTACGACTTCCCTCGAACGGTTACGCCGGGGCGCCGGGACCGTTCGGCCTAGGAGGGAATTATGTGTGGTATTTATGGTGCACAACATTCGGACGGATTGCGACCATCCAGTGCTGTGATAAGCTATGATATCCGTAAGTTTGGGATCCTTCGGATACTGGGCTAGCAACCCGTATCGAAGCGATTGTAGGCTTACACATAAGAGATGCCAAGTCCATTACGGTGCGAAACACCGTGACCTTCATATAGTTAGGGTCGGTGGACTGAGATGAGAGCTGGGTGCAGGCGCAGGGCCTGCCACCCATTATGCATATGTTTATGTTTATGATTGGTCGGTTGCGTGAATGATATGATTCTATGTTGAGTTCTAACCACTGCAGGCTAAGGAAAATGGGACGGAGATGTGCACGAGCACTATGTTTATGTTCATTTTATGTCTAACTGTATCTGCCGCAGGGATACGGTATCAGACACAATATGAAAGGATGCTATGCTTAAGTATTGCCATGAAACTGATCCTAAGGCTAAATAGAAAGATCACAAAATAAGTTGCATGTTTCACTAAATGATTAAGTGTTTGGTTTGGGTGCGAGCGGGTCTTGATCAGTGCGAAGCGAGGACGAAAGCACTAATCCTCCACTAGTTTATGTGCAGGTCAGGTTATGATCGGCTCGGGGCGGAGCTTGGCTTGGACGTGCCGAGGCATGGAGTCCTTGGCGTTCAAGAGGAGCTTCCGCATATGCGTTCGGACTTACGACATGGAGATGTTCGGCCGAAGACAACTTGGTGGCTATAAAGGGGCATAATGTATGGAACAATGTAATCCTTTGTGAGCTAGAGAGATCATGAGTGTTGTAGCCAATTGACATATATGTTGGGCTGTTCAGAGCCTTGTAATCTTTAATATGTTATCAATAAAAGATATTCTTATGTTATACTTTGTTTCCTTCCACTGCTTATGTCATCGATTTGAGATAGTTCTATGTGAACCTGTTATCTTGCCTTGCACGAGCGCAACTCCAGGCTCGTGCGGCATCACGCCCCAGCGAGGACGATGATTCGGGTAAAATCTAGCGAGGACGAGCGATTTCCCAGATCGGGGCATGACAAGTTGGTATCAGAGCGGTTCCATCCTTTGGACCGTACGTGAATCTCTTTGACCCTCAGTTGCTTTGCTATCGAATTCAGTTGACTCTAAGTTGTTTCCGCAACCGCACTCATGGATCTGCTCGACGCTACATTAGATGTTCCATACAATAAGTCTATATTAAGTGCGTACGTCTGCCACAAGTATGTCGTGACTATCACGCTATCTCCGGGTGCCATCGGAGAGTGTTGGTTGCACGAAGTGCAACGAGTTATGGAATGCTAGTCGCATGAAGTGCAACGAATATGATGATGTTGGTTGCATGAAGTGCAATGATATATGTGTTGTTGGTCGCATGCAGTGCGAGAAGTTATGTGTTGTTGGTCGCACGCAGTGCGAGGAGTTATGTGTTGGCGGTCGCACGAAGTGCGAGGGGATATGTGTTGTTGGTTGCACAAGGTGCAAGAGTCGATATATGAGGCGGTGCATGTTATGTTATTATGCGAACGGTTATGTGTTGTTGGTTGCACGGAGTGCAGCAAGTCGTGGATCGTTCGTTGCATCGGTGCAACGAGTCGATATGGTATGATGTGCATTGTATGACTATGCGGATGGATAGCGATATGTCGTACGAAATTGTAAAGACCTTAAGTATCGAGAATGAGTTGTTGCACGAGTTATAACGAGTGAGATTGGAAAATCGTGGATGCGATAACAACGAGTCGAGTTGATTGGACGAACGTTTATGTTGGCCGTATGTCGCGTTGAGCTTTGAATAAGCGAATGTTGCGGGTGTGATCGATACGATCGCCATGACACGGTTAGATTGAATGTGTGTCAAACTTGAGCTAACGTTAGAGCTGGGATCGGAAGGATCGCCATACGGGATAGTTGATTGAGAAGAAGATGTCGGACCTATGCGGAATGCGATGTCGAGTAATGACTCGATTTTGAGTGGTATATGCAATACCAATTATGTGAGCAAGTGTGGCAAAGTATTATATCGATAACGATAGGCTCGATCCTGAGTGGTATATGGAATACCACTTAGCGATAGCGATGTTAAGCCGGTCGGTGACTTGCGATAGGTTACGTCGAGACGATCATATTGTTACGATGTGTTTGTCCTCAACGGACGGAGTAGCACCGAGACTTGAATGGGAGTGACTTGATAGAAGTCGATGCAAGTATGCTTCGATGAATTGAGTTGAACGATTATGTGCGAAGTCATACCTATGGATGATACGTCGGACGAGGATTCGCTAAGTGTAAGTCGAACGATAAGTTGAGCATAGCGAAAGAAATGTTACATTGAGGAAAGTCGACCCGGTCGAATGTACGTGAGTTAGTACGAAGAGTTGTTCAGAACGTATTGAGTAAGTACGGAGAAATCATGCGAACGAAATTGGGTTAGCACGAGGAGTCGGTAGCACGATTGGAAGTGCGAGTTAGGGATATAAGAATGGATATGTAAAATTGAAATTGTGTCGCGACGATGTTAAGTAGTTACAACTGAATGGATCTTAATAAGTGCAAGACTTGATTCGTATTCGAGTTCGAATGATGGCAATGATTGCAACGGGTTTGAGCTTATGAGAAAGGAGGATGTTCAAGTTATGCATATCGACGATGGTATTGAGGCATATCAAAGACGATATGTAATAACTCGGGGATACTCTGATCGAATGAACGAAAATTATGTTGAGCATTGTTGTTGGATGAATAAGATGCAAGTTAAGTGGATGGTAGTTTGGACGGTAACGATAGGAATGCTTCGGAGAATTCGAGAGTGAATGGATACCACTTGGATGAAAACGAAAGTGTCTGGATTGCTTCGCGGATCACCACTATGTTGATATTCTTGTCTTGAGCGAGCGCAATGCCAGCCTCGCACATGCGTCACGTCAAATTAGGACGATCATTTCGCGTGAGCACTGGTATGGTGATTCATCCAGCGGGGATGATCGAACTTGCGAGGCGTGGCAAATTTGATACGGACTTGTGGTTTGATGCGAAAGTTGTTCGAGGATGGTTTGATGAGCACGGAATGTGTCGAGCTATGATCACGGATAGGTAAACTCGGGCTTGAGGTGAGTAGATGTTATACGACTGACAAGGATAGTCGACGGTTATGCAGGAGTGATTCGAGTAGTAACGGCGCGCAAGAATATGAGTCATTCGAGTAGTAACGGCGTATCGGTTGCGCGGGGATGGATAAATTATGGATTCGTATGTCGGATTGGATAAAGTCCCATAGGAATGGTCGGGAATTGATTTGGCTCCGCGATAGGACATAGCATGGTTCGTTGTAACTGTCCCTCGTTGATGATCTTCAATTATCGAGCGTAGTTTCGGGGCAGATGACCCTAGAAGACTTGACCGCCAAATCAAGTGAATGTTGAAGTCCCATAGGATGACCCTAAAGAAGTCGTGTAGAAATTTCGTCGAGGATGAAAGATGAGGTAGTGCATGTTGAGGATAAGTCTAAGCGAGTGAGTATCGTGCCTCGAAAGTTATCGAGTACTAGAATCGATGTGGTCAAGAAAAGTTATGTTGGATCGAATAGACGTTGAGGAACGTGCTTAGCGTAGTGATGCGGTAAGGCGATTGCAAGGATTTTGCAATGTGCGAGAGCGATAAATAATAGGAATGACCCTAAGAGTTGTGTCGTAGATCGGTTTGGGTGACGGTTAGGTTATGTGTATTGAGCGCGCGATTTATGTTACGAAACGAATTAGTCGGATTGATTCGAGAATTGAGTAAAGGATTTGTACTTGGTCGAGAATCGGAGATAGGCGCATCGTAAGAGACCTTGGGTCGGAAAGATTGTTGCCTTTGAGCATCGTAGACTCAAGTCGACCTTTTGTGTCGGAAGAGATTAAGTATGATGTCTGGATAAGTTACCTAGCGGGGGTAGCCCCAGACGCGATGCGTAGGCAGTTCGAGAACGTGGGTCGTGTTGGGAATGTTGTGTGTGATACTTAGTACGGATAGTAGGCAAGGGAATTTGTGACATATTGGACTTAGTCCATGTCATAGAGGCTAAGTGTTATGAATGATTGGATGAAAGACTTGAGTTATGTGAGAGATAGGCAAACGGTTGGGCGAATAGGCATTGCAGAGAATTGTTGTGATCGGATGCGCAATGACTCAATGCAATGCGAGTGTTAGGTGGCCGGCAAGAAACTTACGAGATCGAAGTTATGGTTGAATTAAGTTATATGCAAGATGTTGGAAGATGATCGCATGTTATGGGATGATACATACGAGAAGTATTTGAGAATAGGCGCTAAGATATGACTAAGTCGAGTACGGACCGATGGATGCTTGAGGATTTAAGTTGAGCTTGTTAGTTGTCCCGATATCCTACAACTGAGCTTGGCTGAAATGCATATATTGGTGGGACGCCTAAAATATATGTATGATCCAAACTAAGTTGTATGATTCCAACGATAGTAGTACGAGATCGTGAAACGATCTAGCGAGGCACTTAGATTAAGTGTTGGTTTCAGTTCGAGGACGAACCTGATTTTGAGTGGTATATTATGTAATGCCCCGCTCCGCATCGGTGCATTATGCTGAGTCGTTGACTCGAAGAGTTGCGTTGACCCGATGAAGTATCGATGCGAATCGATGCGAGAGTTACGTTGGCCAAAGGTAAACTTTGAGTCGGTTGGAATCTATGAATCGAATCGATGCAAAGGATAAGTTCCGTTGAGCAAGTGCTAATGTTGGTTGATCTGGTGTGCAGGCTATGCCTTTATGCTGGATTACGAATCGTGGTATGGGCGCGATAGGCCAAATCAACCGAGTAGCTCAAAGGAATGGCTAAGTCCGGGAGTTAGCTATACGATCGAGTTATGGAAGCGAGATGCTTCAATCGGCGAGACGGCAAGGCGTATCGGCTTAAGGTGGGCGGGTTCTTGACTCTCTCTCCCTATTCCTTCACGTCTAATAAAATATGTTATGGTATGCGTAAGATGGTATCGAGTTAGCGAGCGTGGCTCGACGACGAATGGTCTAAGTATGTGTCGAACACTAAGATAGAACATTGAACAATCGAACAATTGAAGCGACGTACATCAAGTGTACGAGTCGCGGTAGGGCAACGATGGTAGAAAATTGAAAGATGATATTGAGATGTGCATCACGTGCACGCCTCCGAGAACATTGAACACTAGGCGTAGAACATTGAATACGGCGCTGAGCGTGCCTTCGGGCACTTATGTTACGAAAAACTAAGTAATACGGAATTATGCTATGAGAATAACTTACGAATAGTACGCGTTGGATACGAGTATGAGATGACTAAGCCGTTGGGCGTCGTGCATCAATATGGATGTGTTGGGGCATAACGCCGACGGAGCACCCCATATGAATGGTGGATTATGTTTATGGCACGGGAAACCGTTTATGGAACGAGACTATGTTTATGCAACGGAGGATTTGGTTGGATTGTTATGTGTGTTTGCTATGGCGCGTATTGCATGGTCAATGGACTCGGATGGCCCGTGCACAGGTACGGCTTCCCTCGAACGGTTATGCCGGGGAGCCGGGACCGTTCGGCCTAGGAGGAAATTATGTGTGGTATTTATGGTACACAACATTCGAACGGATTGCGACCGTCCAGTGCTGTGATAAGCTATAATATCCGTAAGTTTGGGATCCTTCGGATACTGGGCTAGCAACCGTATCAAAGCGATTGTAGGCTTACACATAAAAGATGCCAAGTCCATTATGGTGCAAAACACCGTGACCTTCATATAGTTAGGGCCGGTGGGCTGAGATGAGAGCTGGGTGCAGGCGCAGGGCCTGCCACCCATTATGCATATGTTTACGTTTATGATTGGTCGGTTGCGTGAATGATATGATTCTATGTTGAGTTCTAACCACTGCAGGCTAAGGAAAATGGGACGGAGATGTGCACAAGCACTATGTTTATGTTCATTTTATGTCTAACTGTATCTGCCGCAGGGACACGGTATCGGACACAATATGAAAGGATGCTATGTTTAAGTATTGCCATGAAACTGATCCTAAGGCTAAATAGAAAGATCACAAAATAAGTTGCATGTTTCACTAAATGATTAAGTGTTTGGTTTGGGTGCGAGCGGATCTTGATCAGTGCGAAGCGAGGACGAAAGCACTAATCCTCCACTAGTTTATGTGCAGGTCAGATTATGATCGGCTCGGGGCGGAGCTTGGCTTGGACGTGCCGAGGCATGGAGTCCTTGGCGTTCAAGAGGAGCTTCCGCATATGCGTTCGGACTTACGACATGGAGATATTCGGCCGAAGACAACTTGGTGGCTATAAAGGGGCATAATGTATGGAACAATATAATCCTTTGTGAGCTAGAGAGATCATGAGCGTTGTAGCCAATTGGCATATATGTTGGGCTATTCAGAGCCTTATAATCTTTAATATGTTATCAATAAAAGATATTCTTATGTTATACTTTATTTCCTTCCGCTGCTTATGTTATCGATTTGAGATAGTTCTATGTGAACCTATTATCTTGCCTTGTACGAGCGCAACTCCAGTCTCGTACGGCATCACGCCCCAGCGAGGACGGTAATTCGGGTAAAATCTAGCGACGACGAGCGATTTCCCGGATCGGGGCGTGACACAACATGAGAGAATCCAAGCTTCATACGGTAGGATTGTATCTTGGATGCCATGACCTTAGCTTCGATCACTGCATGAATGGATAGATTATGCATCTTCTTCAGGTCTTTAATCCGAGCAGGAGTACGCTTATTGGCAATGCCTCTAGGTTCCACAACAAGATATTGACAAGGTTCGTGTCTAACATTGCTTGTTATGGAGGCGGCCGGGTTTTGTGGCCGATCTGAGGATCATCTAGGTAGACGGTGAGCGATGCGCCTTGCTAGTATGGCTAGTATGGGGGTCTAGATGGGGAGGTAAGTTCAGAAGTACTGCCAATTGTTAGAGTTATATACTAAAAGCATCAGTTTTGTAGTAACCTTATTTTCTTAAATTTTGAAATCGTATGGGCAAATGTTTGCATATTGTATTTGTTGCAAGTGTTAATACAAATATCTAATATTCTATATTGTAGATAATATGGTGTGTGGTGTCACACAGAAGATCATATTATCAGTTCCCTATGGAGTATATAAATAGTTCACAACCTAGATGGACTTGGACAATCTATTGGAAAGGTTGTAGTGTAATCTAGTATTAGTCTATCTTGACTATAGGTTTACACTAGTACACTTTGTGTGTATTAAACATGACCACTTGAGGTTGTTCTCTTTGTACTGACTACATAAGAGAACAAACACCTTTATTATTATGGATGTTTGTGCTCTTAATTCGGATATAATAACAGACATGTATATGCAGTGTGCATTACTTTGACTCATAAAAGAGTGAGATTCATTATGGATCAATAACCTCTATGAATTGGATAATAATACTATATGTATGATGGGCTATTGATTATAAATATAATCCATGTCCCGATACATCGGGTTGATGATGTCCCCTTAAGAAGCTCATAAGGATTGTCATGTAAACCCTGCAGGTGGATTATATCCGACATAACAAATAAAGTTGAGCGGTACTACTTAAGGATAAAAGATGTCGAATCAATATAGTTGTCAGTAACTTAATTTGATCGATGGACATACGATATCTTAACATGGGAAGCCAAACGGGCATATAATAAAAAGAGCCCACAAACATAATTTAGGATTAGGGAGGTAGTGCAACAATAGCTCATTAGTGGACCGAACTATTGTTAATGGGCCTGGATTGTGTATTCAGGCTGAACACGGGATATCCAGATCCGTTAGGAGGCCTAACCCTAATTTCTCCTCATGGTCCCTGCCGTAGCCTATATATATCCTCTATTCTCTGGACGTCATATAACTGATCAAAAATTTGAAGCTTTCTCTAAATTCGTAATTCACGTAAGGAGAGAAAGAGAGAGCTGCCAAGGAAAAGAAAAGGTTGGGAGATCGTCGTCCACACGACGTCCAATTCGAGGAAGGAATACGTACAGAAGATCTTAGGGTCGTCCACTCGAGATTGCCAGGAATTACTTGTCTTCTTCCCGCCGGAGGTATAATTCGTGAACCCTAGTTTCTGCCTATGAAGGGTTAGAACGCGTATTAAATCTGTTTAACTTTCTATCGATCAATACGCACACCAAAGTAAGGGTCCTGGGAATCCCCAGTTCCATCACCAATAGTGTGGGAACTTCCAATCGTCGGAGTGGCCTTCTGTGACAAAGGAGGATCGAAGCCTCTGAACTTTTCCTGGGACAAGGCCGTGGAGTCACTGAGTTCTTTTACCTCTCTCGTCGACAGTGTGCTAGATTCTTCAGCCACCTGGTCGTACTCAAAAGCGGATCATTGAAATGACTCTTCCGTAGCCTTGGTCTCCTCGACGTAGAAGTCTTTTCTTCTACTTCGGCCAGAGATGAGGGCGCTACTCGAACCCGATCTGTATAGTACCAACTACCTGTCCAAGGGCAACAAGGGGTTGTCGATGACGATCAGAGGAAAGGGGATGTGATGACTGGACAGTGGATGCGTAAAGGCGACCACCGCGCTCTTGTAGGGATCTTCATTCGCAGGATCGGAGACGTAGTTGATCGACCTAGAGAGCAGGCCAGCTTTATTCCTCCTTCGTCTTCTCGTTCTGGGTCTAGCGGGCTTCGCATCGCCGCAAGCATTCTCTTCGTGTCTCGTATCTTCTGTATTGGGTGGGGCGTTTCAGCGTTGATTCTTTTCTTACAGCTGCCGATGGAGTGTCTTGATGGTAACAGTGGGTGCAGTAATCTAGGACCTTCTCATACTGTATGCTTTGCCAGGTGCTATCGCCATTGGGGAGGATGAGACGCACCCGGGGCGCTTGGGGTTGACTAGTGTCTATCTCGACCAGCACTCTGGCAGTGCTAGGACGGAAATGTTGAGCTGTGGCGTGGTTGATCGTGAGAGGGGATCCGAGACACCCCGCCACGATGAATAGGGATTGTTGGTCGAACATGTGTTGAGGCAATCCCGATAGAGAAATCCAGGCTGGGGCATTCGGTGATTTCTTCTCTGGGGAGAAACTCGGAGACCAGCGGAACCCCGTATAACTGCATGTGCTACCATCCAGGAATCTCTGGATTTGATTCGGAGGAAATTGGCTTCGAAGCTGGGACGAAGTAACAGGTGCTTTCCATCGATGACTCCGATCGCGAATGGGCCGACGAACTTTATTCCGGCCATCGCCTTCCAAATAACCTCAACCGAGGGGCGGGAGTGGAAGAATTTGCCAATCAAAGTTAATTTGAGCAGGATGTGAAGGGCCTCAACTACAGCCGCGAAAAAAGAAACTGAGGTCCAGTCGGGCGATCTGCTTGAGAGCCAGTGGCGCCCTACAGGGGACGGTCGGACAAACCGCCTCAGTGAACGATCTGATGTTAGGGTGAGCTGTCATCGTGCCTACCAGAAGGGGGCGGGGGACGGGCTGGAGGATCAGAAAGGAGGACGTCTGCGGGCGGAGGTGGGGGATTGGGGGCGAAAGGGTAGGTGGAGGGGCGGGGGGACGGTGGAGGGGCGAGGGTTGGGATTTGTGCCGGACGAAGGGGTGGGCAAAATGAAGGATGGAGGTAGGGCCAATAGAGGGAGATGGTTGGGAGGGGGCATAGGTGGAGCCCAGAGGGAGGTCCCCAGGGTGAGGGCCGGCCGCGGCTGGCCGTCGCCTCACCGACGGAACGGAGGGGGACCTAATCGTGAGGAAAGGAGCCCTAGCCTCCAGGAGGATGGCGGAATATATATATATATATATATATATATATATATATATATATATATATATATATATATATATATATATATATATATATATATATATATATATATTTGGAACCGGTGATTTCATTTATAAAAGAAAAAATTACAACCTCAGGACTTAAGCCTTCCTCCCCCTACAAAATTCCAAACATCTCACATCAGCTTCAATAGTAAGAATAATCTCATTCTGGGTATTTTTCAGGCCCTCAAAAATGTGGTTGTTCTACTCTCTCCAAACATGCCAAATTATGGCTGCTAGTCTGATGCGAGCTTCTCGATACCACATGCTCCTCTATTTTTCAAAGGTATTATCTCTTGAACTACTGTATCCATATCCATGTGGCCACTTGCATGCAACTGCAACGTCTCCTCATGTACTCTCCATATTGGAAACGTCAAAAGGCAAAAGAAGAACAAGTGCACCAAGGTCTCATTGTCCCGCCCACACATTACACATATTTGGTCCCCTATCTGGATGCCAAACAGGGCAACACGATCCCGCATCAGTAGTCGACCTATCAATAATCGACATAGACACATTTGGAACTTCTTTGCATTGCCTTTAGTCCATAAAACCTCCACAAGCTCCCACATATCATGCACCATCCGAACTCGATTATATGTCGTCGTGCAATCAAATCGGCCACACAGAGTATCATCCCAAACCCACCTGTCTCCCACCAGACTTGTGTCAATTGTGACCCGTCTGATGATATCATAAAATCGTCGAGCATAGCCATGTTGCTCTGTCCGCCACTCTCCAACATTAATAATAACAACCACCCTCTTCTTATGATGTACCTCGTGGCCAACATGCATACTGACCATATGAAGTAGCCCTTCAGCCAAGGATATAACCAAATGGCAGTCTCCATTACATCCTTGAACACACGGGAAATATCATGCTTGACCGTCCCCCTGTATTTGAGAATTTGCTTGAAGAAAACTGATTCATTGTTGTTGGAGGAGTATACCCATAGGTTAGCCCCTTTCAAATACCTCATCCATATTTAAGTAACCCATAAGGAGTCCTTCTGAAGAAATCACCATAGCAGCTTTATTCCTGCCACTTTCCTCATCAGACGCAATGGTAGTAGTCCAACCCCTCCTTCCTTCCTCGATCGGCATAGAGTGTCCCAAGCATTTGCATGCATACCACCCATCCAAATAATGTCTTCGCACATCTTCTCCATTTTGGTGATAGTCACAATAGGTAGCATTATCGATTGAAGCCAGAATTAGTGATCGCCAGAATGACAGAGCGCACTAATTCAATATGGCCCCCAAACGATAATGTTTGAGCCTGTGTAATACCCCAGTCCCAAAATACGTAGGAGTAGGAGAGCGTATACATGCCAGCTACGTATCGAAAGGACTCCAGCCCAGCTCGAGTATGTATAAGCTATCTTATTATTCTAAATCAACTATATCTCAATCCACTAAATATTGGTAACAATGACGAATCAAGTGCACTAAGGTTGATCAGACCGTAACGCACTGATTCTAGAATAGATACATATATTAGAGTGGATCCCCAATAATACATATATCATGAACAAGCTAGAAGAAGATGAAGCTTGTAAACAACGAGAATCAAATACAGGACAAAATATAAATAAGGGAGAGAATAATAATAGTATCGACTAAATATACCTGAAGTATTAGAGAAGCACTCATATCCCACCATGTATTCTAACTTAATAACATCAATTAATACCTGGAGAGATCACCAGGTCCTCGGAACTAGCAAGATACATAAAATATGCTACTAAATAATAGTAAATAACATGCATAGAAGAATGAATAAAATAACAGCAAAAAAATACAAGTGAGGACACATGCATAAGAGTAGTGCTACTAGACGTGGCTACAAGGTAAATTCGAGTAAAACAGCAGCACAACACGAGCTAATGGTCCTATAAAAAGCAACACGGGACGTGCTAACTATCTATATAAAGTCCCTATCGCAGCACGGTGCATGCTAACGACCGAGAGTGGTCAATAGCCATGTACTAATAACATCGACAAGGATCTAGGGAGCAAATCCTACATAGAGTCTCTATCGCATCACGATACATACTAATGATCGAGAATGGGAAACAAGTCATGTAAAGTCTCTATCCAGCACGGTACATACTAACATTCGAGTGGGTAGAACTAGTCAAGGTACATAACAAGGCACTGCCACGAACAACTATGAAAGTGTATAAAAAGAAAATGACAGATAGGTGATATGATAAAACATGAAAATAAAATATAACAAGCAACAAGTACATAACAAAAAAGAGACATATACAAACATAAGTAAAGGAAAGTATGCATGTAAAACAAACTGTATATAGGGCAAGGTATACTTGCATGGTGGTAGCAAAAATGTCCCACAAATAACTCGTCAAATCAAAGAGCCACGAAACCTGAACTCTCGCAAACGCCTCCGAATGCTGAAACAGACGTCACCAACATTCTTGTCATAATAAAAATGTCTAAGTTTGACTACCCATAAGTCCAATTTTGGACAGGGCAAAACGATAATTTCGGGTCAAAATAGTGTCCGTCGTTGGATCCGCTTTGTACCAAAAAATATGCCAGAACCTATGGTCTCTAAAGTTGATAAATTATATATCTATGAGTATTTTTTGATATGAACTCAACAGTATATCCAATTTTGGATTTTGATGAGTCGTGCACAAAATCGTCCGTTGAATCGGATCGTGAGCCCGTAAAAAGGTGATCCGATCAATTGTCTCATAATAGGACCAAACTTGGCTTACAGGAATAGAAAAATGATATGAGTCCATTGGTACAAGTTTCGTCGCGATGTGACAAACAAGCATGAAGTAATTAGAATTTTTGCAATGTGATCGATACAGCATTCTTCGATCGATACGCCTCGAATTTGCCGCACACACGCAACCAATTCGAGTTTCGTCAAAGCCCACACGTCCACAACATCCGTGCGCATCTTTCGATGCCTTCGAGTTGCAACGAAGTTGCTCGGTTTTTCGGGACGGACCCCATATCGGAAAATTTTATGATTTTGAAAATAGTTTTTAGTTAAACTTTAACCTAGTTTTTCTCAATCTCTAAATGACTAGAATTAAAACTAAAAATAGGGTTTTGCAGCCGAATAGGTTGTCTACAAGTCAGTTCAGGTGCACTACCAAAATAAGTGGATTTAGCGACGCCCAAAAACGTCGGAAAAACAACAAAATCCGTCGCTAATATGTATCACCGACGTATTTACCGACGTTTAGGTTTTGTCGCCGTTTCCTTAGTCGCTGATTACAAAAACGTCGCTGAACGTCGCAATTACCGACATTCAGCGACGTAACAGTACGTCGGTGAGTTATCGACGTTTATCGTCGTTCCGTCGGTATATTAGCGACGTATATGTAGTCGCTACACGTCGGTAAAGACCTGGAATATTTACCGACGTCTACCGTCATTTCGTCGGTAATATAGCGACGTGAATTTTGTCGCTAGACGTCGGTAAAGGTCCTGTACATATTTGCAGCTAGTGTCGGTAAACGTCGGTAAATACGTCGGAGAGCTGTACTTTTTTGCAGTTAGTCGTCGGTAAATGTCGGTAAAACGTCGGAAAAATATATTATTTGCAGCTTGTCGTCGGTAAACGTCGGAACACGACGTCGCTAAACGTCAATAAGCGTCGCTAAACGTCGCTAAAGTTGTAAAAAAAAATAAAAAAAAATAAAACACAGATTCTTTATTACCACTCACAATTCTATAAAACACATATAGGTACACATTCAAATCCCCACTCACAATTCCAAATCACAGCGCATTCAAACCCCCACTCACAATTCCAAATCACAGATAGCTTTAATCTAAGTTAATTAACATCCAATCCAAACACAATTAACATTTATCGACGAAGGAATTAACATCCAATCCAAACAAGTCACAAGTCAATTCGATACAAACACAACTAACATCCAATACAAACATCCAATCATAAGTCACAAACATAAGATGATACAAACACAAACAAAAGTCCTAACTAGGACTACTAGTGATCTGGTGCAGGAGGGGCACCGCCGCGACGAAGGCGTAAAAACTCCTCATACTCCGCAAGTGAAATCGATACAGATGGAGCGCCAGGCTGTGACGTCGGTGGAGTCGGTGTCGAAGAAGAAGGCGGTGGAGGCGGCGGAGTCGACGACGATGAAGGCGCACCCAGAGTACCAGCATGCTCCAACGCTGTAAGTCGCTGGTTGTATGAATCCATGATAGATAACATTCTACCACTGCTCTGGACCATCGAATCCTGCGCCAATCTCACCGTCTCGGCCATGGTCACCTGTCCTGTCTGCAACTCCGTCACCGTGCGCTCTAACCCTCCAACGGCGCGCTCTGTCCTCTCAGTCGTCTCCCTGAGGTCTATAATGCCGCGGTCGAGCGCATCCAATCGTGCTAGCAGCGCAGGATCGTCCGTAGGATGCTGAGACTGCTGCTTGATCCGTCGTAGCAGGTCGTCACGGAGAGACTCCATCATCTGGTGGACTCGGGCAGACTCCTGGGACGGCTGTGGACCATGCACACTAGCAGGAGATGTCCTAGAGGACTGGGTCGCAACTAGGGCGCCATAGGATCCCGTACCGTAGTACGTACCCCTACGGAGGCCACCAGCGGCGGTCATCCACAGCTCGTCCGCCGACGGAGCTTGAGTGGGCTGCGAGGAAGTATCGGTCTCTCCTGCATCAGGTGCACTAGCAGCCGCCCGTTCCCGCAGCCTCGTATACTCGGCCTAGAAAGTATGGATAGTACTCTATGATTTCTAATTTCTAATTAATGTACTTATTTTTACTAACTTCATGAATATTTATTTGCATCATATTTACTAAGTTATATTAAAATGGACACGAAGTATTACATTAAGATAACGTATTGTAATACTTACATAGGTCTGCTCGGCCCTCTCGTCAATAAGGACTCCGCCCTTCCGATGGGTGGCCAGGAAGACGGTCACCATGTCGGCGTTACCGACCTTCCTTACCTGTAATTAAATATATTATCTTAGTAATAATTTATCGGATTTGCATTAAAATAATATTTCTAAAAGAGAAAGACATACCAGACGACGAAAATGTTCCGTCATCGGAATCGACCCACCGCACCACTTCGAGGCATGTTGCCTAGCCGCCTTAGCCTTCTCCGACTTCTCCTTGTACCTTGGCTCGTTGAATCGAGCCTTCATCTCATTCCACTGATCAGGGGTGATCCAACCTTTGATCGGCTTTCCGGCACGATCACGTTCCTTCTGATCATTAATAGAGTCGCGGATCAGCTTAGCAGCGACGGAAGGAAACATCCCCTCGATCTGCTCGGCCCGGTGCGGCGGATAGTAAAACATATCCTAGAACAGTACGAAACCAAATATTTATCAGTTATATATAATATGCATAAATTAAATGATTCATGTTAAAAACAAATCTATTTTAACCTTGAAGCGCGTAAACCAGAAGTTCTTCCTTTCGTCTGGAGCATCAGAGTAGTTAATCCAGGGACCACCATAATTATGCCACAGCATATCGCCTAGGCGTCTCTGTACCCCTGGAGGACGATATCTATACATACATATTATATTCATGAAAAAAGTTAATTTATGATAAAAACAGAAGAAAAAAAATCATAAACCAAAATACCTACTTTGTACCGTCGGCCCAGATCTCCGTCCTCCCCTCCTCCGGAGGTGCGCACGCATCATCTTCATGATGCTGGTCGGCCGTCGGCGCATCCTCCTCGGCCATCTGCTCATCCGTCTCCATCATCGTATCGACATCAGGAACGCTAGACGGGGGAGCCCTCTCAACAGGTCTGGAACTACTCGTCCCAGGAGATATGCCACGTGACGTCGTCCCAGCCGGCCCAGCTACTGTCCGATATGGAGGAGTAATCGACGACGAGGATCCAGAGCCGGTACCAATAGGAGGTACCGAAGGCAAACTCCGTCCCCTAGCAGTACCTGTAGGAAGTACCGGAGGATCCCGACCTCCTCGTGGCCCTCGCAAATGTCCACGACGACCTGCCATACCTGATAACAGCATATGATAGTACAAGATATAATAGAGACTAGAAATATGACAATACAACAAATAATAGAGACTAGAAATATGACAGTACAACAAATATTAGAGACTAGAAATATGACAGTACAACAAATAATAGAGAATAGAAATATGACAGTACAACAAAGATAATAACCAAGGTAACATATGATGATACATTCTACAATAAACATCTAAGTCCAGATAATATATTCTAGAAGAAACATCTAAGTCCAGATAAGTATATCTCTCTCAATCATCTTCAGAATAATCATCTTGTTCGTCTTCCTCGACCTCATCTTCCTCTTCCTCCTCATCTTCACTTTCGTCTTCACCTTCGTCGGCTTCGTCTTCCTCTTCGGATAATTCTACATCTTCTACATTATGTGTCGTGTAATGCGTAACTTCCGTGGAGTCCACATCGACAATATTGGTTACAGGAGGTAGCTCGTCCTCCTGGTAAGCTTTTTCATCAACATTAAAAGTATCTCTAGCTTTAGTCTTGCATACTGCCCACCAGTCAGACTTCGTTGCTCCCCGTCCCGGATAAGCTGTGAAATACACGAGCTGAGCCTGAGTTGCTAGGACAAACGGTTCGTAGCCTTGATATCTACGCTTGTAGTTTATATCCACAAGACCATGCTTGTCAATTTTCCAGCCTTGATTTTCAATCGGATCGAACCATTCACACTTGAACAACACGATCTTTGCAGGTTCTCTGCCATAATTATATGACAACTCCACAATCTCTCGCAAGATGCCAAAGAAATCATTTCCTGGATCGACGTCTTTGTAGTTCGAAGACTTGATACACAAACAACTGTTCTTCGTGGAATCAAGATCCAGGAAGCTGTCTCTGATCGGAGCATTTGTCGACTTGAACCGAAAGCCATTGACACAATAACTTGGCCATGTTTTAACAAAAGTAATTGGTCCCTTGGCAAGAGTTCTAATTAATTCAATCTCGGGTGAAATTAGACGATCGACCTGAATATCAAAGAAGAGATAATAAGTTATTTATTGCGCAGTTGCATTAGAAGAGGCCAGTAAATATTACCGAACTGCTTATATATTCGCTCAACCAAGAAGGAAAATGACGTCTCATTTCTTGTTCTAATGCTTCGTCTGTTAGGTAGGGTCTAACCAGCCTCAACTCATCATTATATGTGCTGGAAAACAACGAAGCATTAGAACGATTAGTACAATAATATTAGCTTATACTATTACATTGAGATGACGTAAACTCATCATTCCTTACTTACCCCTCTAGCTTCTCCACTTCATCCTCGTCGCAATTGAGTAATACATACAACTGAGCAGCCCTTAGCTCTTCGTCATTCAAATATCTCTTCTTCATTTTCCTCGAAGGCTTTCCGGACGCATTGAATACTTTCAGTATTCCATCATTAAATTCTTGATATCCGTCGTCGTTTCTCGGAGCCCTCGTTCTATTCGTAGCAACATGAGGTTTGAAATAGGAGGAGCAGAAATTTGTAATCTCCTCGAGAATATAGGCTTCACAAATAGAACCCTCGACCCGAGCCTTATTTTTTACCTTTCTTTTTAGGTGATTCAAATGTCGCTCGAACGGGTACATCCATCGATATTCGACGGGTCCACCAACACGTGCCTCGTAGGAAAGATGAATCGGCAAATGCTCCATAGAGTCGAAGAATCCAGGAGGAAACACCCTCTCTAGCTTGCACAGTGTTACCGCAATGTCCTTCTCTTGTTTTTCTAGACGATCAACGAGCAATTTCTTAGAACAAAGGTCCCTGAAGAATATGCTAAGCTCCGTCAATGGATCCCAAACTGCCTGCGGTAAGAATTCCCGAAATGCAATCGGAATTAACCGCTCCATGAATACGTGACAATCATGGCTCTTCATACCTGTCAGTTTGTTCTCCTTGAGGTCGACGCATCTTCTCAAGTTTGAAACATACCCATCTGGAAATTTCAGACCTTGAATCCACCTACAAAGCCTCACTTTATCCTCCTTCTCCAGTGAGAAAATTGCCTTAGGCTGCTTCAACTTCCCATTCCCGTCCTCTATCAAATGCAATGCAGGACGTCTACATATTTCTTTCAAGTCCAATCTAGCCTTAGGATTGTCTTTCGTCTTCCCCTTTACGTCCATTACAGTATTAATTATGTTGTCAAACACATTCTTCTCAATATGCATGACATCAAGGTTATGTCTAATCAGATTGGTGCTCCAGTATGGCAGATCCCAGAATATACTCCTCTTCGTCCAGTTATGAGTGCGACCAAATCCGTCACACTTGTAGCCCGTAGCAGGCTGCTCAATAGCACTTGGTAAATCTCTAACCTCCTCCCATATCGTGGCTCCGCACCACCTTGTCGGTGGATCACCCTTCTCCACAACGCCAGCACGAAAAGCATTCTTGTTCCTCCGGTACGGATGATCCTTCGGCAGGAATTGTCGATGACAATCGAAGAAGCACGGTTTGCCTCCGTGTTTCAAACGGAAAGCCTTAGTGTCGTCCATGCAACACGGACATGAAAGATGACCATGCGTGCTCCATCCAGATAACATTCCATAGGCCGGAAAGTCGTTGATGGTCCACATAAGTGCTGCCCGTATCTGGAAATTTTGTTTTCTAGATACATCGTACGTGTTGGAACCTACTTCCCACAGCTGATTCAACTCATCAATCAATGGCTGTAAATAAACATCGATGTTCCTTTTCGGATTGTTCGGACCTGGGATAATAACGGTGAGGAACATATATGGAGTCTTCATGCACATCCAAGGCGGTAGATTATACGGGGTGACGATCACAGGCCAACACGAATACTGGGATCCCGAAAGTCCGAATGGGGTAAAACCGTCAGAGCAGAGACCCAATCTAACATTACGCGGATCAGAAGCAAAATCTGGATACTCTCGATCAAAGTGCTTCCATGCTTCTCCATCAGATGGGTGATCCAACACTCCTTCGGTATGTTCCCGCTTATGCCAACTCATGTTTTCTGTAGTTTCCTTCACCATAAACAACCGCTGCAAACGCGGCGTCAACGGCAAGTAGTGCATCGAAGAGGTAGGCTTCCTGGCACCGACAGACTTTCCTTTACCACAGGCCTTGTAGCGATCGACACCACAAAATCTGCAGGCGTCTTCATCCTTGTCGTCTTTGTAGTACAACATGCACCCGTTGCGACAGGCATCGATTTTTTCATATCCCATCCAGAGCGATCTAACCATCCTCTTAGACCGGTAGAAGTCTTTAGGCAACTTCGCACCCTCAGGCAATATTTCTATAAGCAACTCCATAATACGGTTGTAGCAATCTTGCGACATGTTAAAATCGGACTTGATGCTCAACAATCTTGTAACCACCTCCAACGGTGAATGATCCTCACAACCAGGATATAATGGAGTCCTTGCATTCTCCAGCAACTCCATGAACTGTGCAGCATCGGGGTTCGGTGCCTCCTCAGGTGCATCATGATCATCCGGATCGAAACTAGGCCCGACCGCGTCAAAAACCATGTTCACCAACCCATCGTCGTAAGGAGCGTTGTTGTGGACATCCACATAAGGCTCGTACTCCGATGCTAAAGACACAAGTTCTCCGTGCTCGCTCCACTGATAGTAATTCGGCGTGAAACCCTTCGAGTACAAATGATACGTGACATCCACTTCTGGATGATATTTCAAGTTGCGACATCTCACACACGGACACTTAATTTTGGTACCGTCCATGTACTGAGGGAACGCCTTGGCAAACTGCAGGAACTGGTGTACACCCTCTATGAATTCATCCCGCACACCGCACATGTCATCAGGATGACGGTTGTACATCCAAGTACGATTCCGCAGATAGTAATTCAGCTCCATAATTCTGTAAGAAAGATACATCAAGGTAGTGAAAATCTGTATCGTAAGACAAACTAAACATAATTAGTATATAATTATGTAACTGGTGGATCCGCTAGCTAGTAAGCCGGATGTACTTAATATCAGAGAGTATCAGATTAGTATTAGTATATAGGTTAGGTAGACTGTATCAGAGAGTATCAGATTAGTATCAGAAGAAGGGAGGAGCAGATGGGTCCAGAGCCATGGTGGAGAAGGAGAAGTAACATGAGAGCAGTTTCTGCCGTAACATCTCCTGGCTCTGCTGGCAACTGAAGTCCAGATGCTACAAAGGACGATCCTTCGCTGAAATTAACTACAACACCCATCAGTTCAAGTTCATTCCTAGATGAGTATATTCCAATACCATAGAGGAAGGTCAACAAACTGATGGCTTCTATGGCATTGGAATCTACTCATATAGGAATGAACTTGAACTGATGGGTGTTGTAGTCGATTTCAGCGAAGGATCGTCCTTTGTAGCATCTGGACTTCAGTTGCCAGCAGAGCCACAGGAGATGTTACGGCAGAAACTGCTCTCATGTTACTTCTCCTCCTCCACCATGGCTCTGGACCCATCTGCTCCTCCCTTCTTCCCTTCTTCTCATTCGACAATCTCGGCCTCCTATTCGGCCTACTATTCCGATACCGATACTTTGAACCTTGATCTTAACACAAACCTATATACTGATCGATACTAATCTGCTACGCCCGATACTAAGTATATACGGTCGATACTGATAGCGATAGTCCGATACCGATAGCGATAGTCCGATACCGATAGTTCGATCGATACCGATAGTTCGATACCGATAGCGATAGTCCGATACCGATAGCGATAGTTCGATACCGATAGCGATAGTCCGATACAGATACACATGGACCTACATATATATATATCACTAGTAGCCATACTCCTCTACATACTACTCTACACTAGGATCTAGTAACCATATACTAAGTCAAAATCTAGGGTTTGACTGAATATGGGTTAACTTTTTGGTCAAACTAAGTCAAAATCTAGGTTTAATAGGGTGTGTGGGTGTTCACCATGTCAAAGTTCAGTCCATCTCTGGTGGACTCAAAAATGTACAGCAGGTGAGGAGAGTGTTAACCCCAGGTTTAGACATCTAACCCAAGTCAGTCTAATGAGATTCAATCTCAGATTTAACAAGTGTTTTCAGATTTACGAGAGGAAAAAGGTAAAAGAAGAAGAGTTCATACATTCATTTCCAAGTTTAACAGTTCATATAAATCTCAAGTTATATGCATGAAGGAAAGGAAAATCAAGTTCAGTCATGTATGCATTCTCAGGTTTCATGTTCAGTTAATCTCAGGTTAATGTTCAAAAACAATCTTAGTTATACATTACATCTCAAGTTCATCTCATTTCTCAGTTATTGCATATATTCATATCATGACAGTTTTGAACATGTAAGATATGAAATAAACTTAACATCTACATAACTTTGAACAATATCTAAACAAACTAAAATCCACAAATCAATCCCAGTATTAACATTACATCACAGTCTATATTTATCATTTAATTTCAATATTAATATAAAACTTACAGTTCAGTTGAGTAGCATAACCCATGTAATGCAAACCCAAATTGAACCCCAAAATACAAACCCATGTAATGCAAACCCAAGTTGAGTAGCATAACCCATGTAATCATATAACCACATCATTTAGTGAACCATACATTACATTAATTAACCAATTTATTATCCTATTAATCTCTAAAAATTCCCAGAACAGTGTAGGTATCATAGTTATGTAGGGAAACCCCAAACCATCAGTCCCACATGCCCCATCCGAAACCCCAAACCTAGTTTACATCTTCTTTCCCAATTTTAAAGGACTACGCCATCTCCAATGGGGGTTTACATTGATCAGAATAATATGCAAAAAAGAAAAAAAAGTAATAAAAATGGCGTTAGGGTTAGGGTTTACCAAATTGACGAGGGGAAGAGGGGGTCGACGGTCTCCGGAGGACGGGATCGGTGCTCGCGGCGGTCACGAAGGTCGGGGAGAGGAGAGGGGGTCGGTGCTCGCGGCGGCCACCGACGGTCGGCCGGGGAGCTGATGGGGGGGGAGGGGGAGGGTTGGGGAGAGGAGAGGGGTCGCCGAGGTCGGTGGGGGTCGCCGAGGGCGCGGTCGGACGGGGGTCGACGGGGTGGGGGAAGCCGGCTCGGGGTCGGGGGGGAAGGAAAATATTGGGGGGAAATAATGGGGGGAATGAAAACTCGAACCTGACCTATATTCACACTTTAGCGACGTCATATAAGAACGTCGGTACACGTCGCTAATATCATTGATATTAGCGATGAAGTAATAAATACGTCGAAAAACGTCGCTAATATCACTAATATTAGCGACGTTTACCGACTTATACGCGACGTGAGCTCTTTAAAACGCAAACGTAGTTTAAATACGTCGCAGAACGTCGCTGTCAGTCGCTAATAGTGACGTCTTGCGACGTTATAAAGAAACGTCGCTAAATTATTATTTTCCTGCGACGTTTTCTTAAAACGTCGCTAATTACGTCGGTAATATGACTTATTTTGGTAGTGGTGGATTTCAAAATTGATCAGTAGTTGGATAGAAATAGGCCTTCAAAGTTAGGGTTCTGGGACAGTCTCTAACATCAAGAAATTGAGTTTTTTTATCGATTTTGGAACTCGACTTTTGTCGTGTATATTGCGAATTAAATAAATCTAATTGAAGGGAATTTTTGGTGTTTAAGTTATGATCGTACCTGAGAAATTGGTTTGAGAAGAGCGAACGTGAAAGATGTTATGGAGTCGCAAAGTCACTCGGCTGCAACTGCAACTGCTACTGCTGTTGCTGCTTGCATGTCGCAAGGCACCGAAAGTTGCAGTACATTGCTCGAGCGGCAAATAGTCGGGCATAACATAATGTTGCCTCGCGCACAACCCAAGTCGGGAGACTCGGCATCACACGTTCGGGATCGCTGAGTGGATGAGACGGCATGGACAAAGTCGAAAGTTGCTCGCAGGAATGGAGGGTCGTTCTGCCACGCACAGAGGCCATGATGGTCGCGATAGGGTATTGTCGTCCCCAGTTACGTCACAGAAGCGCCCCTGTTTGTGCACAAAAGGCTGAGATGGGGGTTGTAAAGCGGCACGCGTCGATAGGTCCTAGGGGGAGGCAACCTGATCGCATGGAGTCGACGGCTTCTACAGTGAGAGAATAAGGTGGTAACCTGTTGTATATATTAATAAAGAAGACATATGTAGGTTTAAGTATAAAATAAGATAGGCCAATTGGTTTTATATAGTTTAATGGTTGTTTGATATGTAACAACCGATAGATAGGTAGTATTTAAATGCTAGTTAGATGTTCTGGTAGATTTAGGATTTTGAATTATTTACATATGCTTTAGGATTACCTTAAATAAAGGATGAAGTAATTTAGCTTAGATTAAGACTTTGCATATATCTATTATTTAATTAGGAAGATATGTATATTTATATAGCTACAAGTACTACTCATAAATTTTTTCTAAAGTAGTAATCTAATAGGTATAACATACTTTATTTAAATATGTCAATTTATAGGGATATATTTATTTACTCAAATTCCTAATTATTAACAAACTAGTATATATGCAATTATTTAATAGATATACACACAAATATATATAGCCTAAAAAATTCCCAGAATGCACCAAGTTGTTTTTTTTAGAAAAATTATTTATCATAACTCCAAAATAAGATTATCAATTGAATATCAAAGTAATATTGATATCTACATTATATATATATAACAATTAATTAGAAAAATATATTTATTAGACCTTTAAAATAAAGTACGATACACACACGTAAAATATATATTGACATGGTCGTCACTGGAAACACTACATGTCTACATGGCTTAGGTTAGGTTCGGGTCTAGTCCAGGCTAGTTTGGTACGACCAGGTCTACTAAAAGTCATGATCTTAATTAATAATTAATTAAACAATTTATATGGTCAAGTCACAACTTTGACTTGTTTTTCTAATTGGGACATAGCTATGGCTAGGCCTTCCCTAGAATGGCTAATACACTAGTTAAAGTACACCACTATATTTTTCATGCCACAATTCTTAGTCGATATGCATCTCTAAGCTTAACCATGAATAAGGCCATATACATATATATAGTATTAGGCTATTATAAAGGGATATAATCATATATACACAAAATTGTATTTAAACATATTTAGCTATATAACATCCAAAAATAAATTCATAATAATTCTAGTGAATCATGACTACTTAACATGGCTCTACCAAGTGGGATTGGCTAGGTTAGGGTCCAAACACATTTTCTAGTCAAATTAAACCTGAAAAGTCAACAAATGAGTCTTTTGTGCCATTGGCAAATAAATAGCACATGGAAATTCGAGAGTGGCACACCCTAGACATGCGTGTCGTCAGCTCAACATGGGTCAAAACCATATATTGGATCAAATAATTTTGATTGATGTCCAATCCCAAACTTAAGTTGGAAGTTAGGTTTAGAATTACGGTAAACGGTCAAATATCCTAAATTGATCCAAAGTTGTGCGAAGTCAAAAGAATATTAGAAAATAAGTTTAGATGAGACATGATATATCAAATTGAAGGTGGACTTGTCTATTCAAAACTCATGAAGGACGTTTCAAAAGATTGACATTTCTTGTGTTCCAAAAATCAAAGATACAGAAAAGTACATCTAGAGTCATAATAAAAAATAAAATATAATTTAATAATTAAAAATCATATAAAATAATTAATATTAATAACTTCCAAAAAAATAGGGTGCTTACAGCTTGCCACCCCTCCAGTCGCCTCTGTATAAACTCCATAATGATGTAACACTCAGCTTCCTTGGCATAATTGATGGACATCGGAATCCCTAGATACTCAACAGGTAATTTCCTAATAGGGATATCAAGTATAGTTGCTCGCTCCTCCTTTACAGGGCACCATTTACTAAAGTAGACCTTACTCTTGTCTCTATTCAGCCGAAACCCTGTTATATCCCCAAGCACTCCCATCATATTGGCAGCAACCTCAAGACCAAAGAAAGATGGCACAAAAAAACAGCAAATCATCATCATAAATAAGATATGAAATATGTGGTTATACCTGACGATATAGCAAAATAATCTATTTTCGACATATATCAACATTCATCAAGCAAGAGAAATACTCTTTGACAAAAGTGAAAAGATAAGGTGAGAGCGGATCCCTTTATCGTAGCCCCCTATTACTCCTGAAGAAACCATGAGGTTGACCTTTGATGAGAATAGAGAAAGTATATGTCGTAATACATTCACGAACTCGGGCCACCCATTCTTCGCCAAATCCTATAGAAAGCATAATGTGACACACACAAAATATCGATTCACCACATCATACGCCTTCTGAAGATAGAGTTAATGCATGCTTTCGGGACCCGGAGTTTGTTAAACTCCCGAACAAGCTCATGACCAAGCATACTATTTTCCACAATGGCCCTTCCTTTTATAAAGGTATCTTGGTTTTTGGACACCATTTCCAGCATGATCTGCTCCATACGGTGACACATAAGAAGCGTAATTATTTTGTACAAATAATTACAACACTCAATAGATCTGAAGTCTGCCAATGTCGTACCTCCCTCCTTCTTTGGGATAAGTGTTATAAAGGCGTGGTTTAATTCTCGTAACAACCTGTCATACCTGAAAAAATCATGTACCATCTCCAATACCTAGTGTCGAATCTCCTCCCGTGAACTTTATAAAATTTTCTCCTGAACCTACCAGGCCCTGGAGCTTTATCAGGATTTGCAATCTTCACTATAGTCTCCACCTCCTCCATCTATACCTCCATAAGAAATTTTTGATTCCCCGCTTCTGTAACCAACCTTCTACACACAATGGGCAAAAAAAAGGATGAATAATCATCCTGATTATATAGAGCAGAGTAGTACCTATTCGCCTCTTCCTGGATGTCCGTCGGTGCTGAGACGTCTCCTCCATCAGGACCTATGAGTTTGTTGATGTTGTTGCTATGTTGACAGGCCCGAAGCACATCATAAAAGAATTTGGTGCATCTGTCTCCATCCTATAGCCAGGAACACTTGGTCCTTTGTGCCATCTGAATCTCCTCAAACAGCCAGCCACGAGCCACCTCTTGTATTAGGATTCTCTCCCTTTCTACCAGATTTGCATTAAGTATATCCGCCTGGAGACAATCCTCGATCCTCTTGAGCTTCTGCTCCTTGGCCCTCACTTTTATATACTTTTGTGTATATTTTTGAGTTTGTTGAGAACTGTGTCAACTCACAGACTTTTCTGAGACATGCAAAGACACATGGCACGGCCATGTACTCTGACTAAGGCCCGTACATAGGACCACAACCATGAAAATTATAGTTTTTTAATTTTTTCTGCCTGACAATATACTGGACAGTATATTATTTTCCTGGTGTGAGTAAGAACATGGGATGTGCATGTTGATTTCAACCGTTGGATATTGATCCAACGACTGTGATTGATCCTGGAATGTTTATATAAGTATGTAACACATTCATTCCTTCATTTATTTCTCTCTCTCTCTCTCTCTTAGTTTTCTATTGAGAGCCAAGGAAGAGAACGTCCGTTCTTCTCTCTCTCTTTCTCTCACACACACACACAAACACACACACACACACACACACACACACACACACACACACATCCTTCTCTACTTCCTGCGAGCTCATAAGAAGCGAGGGTTGTACTTTTGAGCCGACCTGGTGGAGGACATTGACACGAGCATGCATTGTGGGCACCGTATCGATCGTATATCTCGTTTATAGGCAAGTACACCACTACCAAAATACATGGATTTACCGACGGCCTTATCCGTCGGTAGTCCGTTGCCAAAAATAAATACCGACGGATTACCGACGGATATTTTGGTAAAACAGCCGTCGGGAATAACCTCGTCGCTAAAACATATCCGTCGCTACTCCGTCGCTCAGCGACGACTTAGCGACGGAATACCGTCGGCGCATTTAAATATATATAGCGACGGATTACCGACTAGCTTTCGTCAAAACATGTATCAGGATATAGGGTTAGCGACGGAAAAATCCGTCGCTAAAGAGTCGGCAAAACCGTATCAGTGATATTCTGATACGCAATATCCGTCGCTAATCCGTCGTAAATTTGTCGATAAAAGCGTATCAGAGATTTTCCCATACGGCAGATCGTCGTTATGCCGTCGCTAATCCGCCGAGGTGTACGACGGATTAGCGTCGTATTAGCAACAAAACATCCGTCGCTAACTGCAAAATTTATGGACATCAAACAGAACTAGGTCGACGGACATTCCGTCGCTAAACCGTCGCTCAATGTAAAATACTCCAGGTAGCGACGGATATTACGTCGCCAATCCGTCGATACATTAAATTCCTACAGTTACGACGGATAGTCCGTCGCCAATCCGTCGCTTTATTGAAATGCTCCAGGTAGCGACGGTTTTTACGTCGCCACTCCGTCGCTAAACTCAGTTTCTCCAGTTAGCGACGGACTATCCGTCGCTGAGTGGTCGCCAGTCCGTCGCTAACTTCTAATTTTTGAAAAAAAAATACTGCAAACAGACTCTTTCCTGTTTATACAACACATCCAACATAATATCAAACATGCAAAATATCCATATACAACACCATATATCCATATCCAACACGAATATCCAACGTATCCAATATCCAACACCATATATCCATATGCAAAATATCCATATCCGACACCAATATCCAACAAAATATTACCAACACAATATATCCAATATCCAACATTAAATTATCCAAACATAAAAAAAATATCCGAACATACAATGTATCCAAATGTCTACAAAAATTTCGGCAGCACCTCCTTTGTATATCAGATCATCGCTTATAACCCAGCGTAGGTATATATCCAAAAATCACATAGACAAAATATGCACATACGAATTTAATGCACACCAATTATCCAAGAATAGACATCAATTATACTGAAGAGTAACCTAATATCCGTCGTTATACTGAAAATTTATCTTCAAGTGTGAGAACGGATGGCTCAGAATACACAACCCAAAATTTATTCTAGCATACATTAGTGTGAATCATCTATGTTCTGTACATATGGTGTAGTATATGATCTTATCGTATCTAGTATCTGAAGAACGTAACAGAATCAAGATGAACTCACATAATGTAATACTAAGACATCATCTACTACTATATAAGATATAGTGATAGGTTGTCGTATCATCATTGCCGAGGGATGAGGGTCGGAGGACAGTCAACTTATCTACGGCTACATAGTTTCTGCCTCGCCAGTCGAATGGCTGCAGGAACTATATATGTCCTGATCACCATGTCGTACCGTAGATTAATGCAAATGGAGCTGGAAACAAAATACAGAAACCAAAAAACAAAATACAGAATCCAATCCCTGGGTTCGCCAAAAATACGAAACACAGAATCCAATCCCTGTATTTTAAGTGTGAGAACGGATGGCTCAGAAGACAACCAAACCGGAGAGGATACTCCAAGAGATACATCTGAGTAGGACGTATACTCTGAGAGATCACCCTTACAGAAATGATATCAGTAGTGGGATCGAATGTTGGAGAAGATATTATCACAGTATACGTCCTCTCCTCCACGATGGCTCTAGACCCATCTGCTCGTCCCTGCTTCCATTTTTTTTATTTGACTCTCTCAGCCACACATGATATCCAGCTCAAGTGTAGAGTAGGCGAAAAAGAAGGGGGCAGGAATAGGAGGGGGAAGCAGCACAGCCGGCGGCATGACCCGGAGAAAGTACAGAGGTTTTCTTCAACATACGTAGGAGAACTATAAGGATATATGTAAACACAACATATCATCTTGTCAAAGACCCTAAATGTGACAACCATGTTACCGCGGTGTCGGAAAACTAACATGTCATAATTTTATAAGCCGTGTGTTTTGACATAATCCTCCCAACCGGATTTCAGTTCTATGTAATAATGCGAGATTACGACACAGGAGGAAAGAGTTGGGATGATTATGTCAAAACACACGGCTTAGAAAATTACGACATGTTAATATTCCGACACCGCGGTAACATGGTTGTCACATTAAGGGTCTTTGACAAGATGACATATTGTGAAAAGATAAATCCTTATAGTTCTCCTACGTATGTTGAAGAAAATCTCTGTACTTCCTCCGGGTCATGCCGCCGGCTGTGCTGCTTCCCCCTCCTATTCCTGTCCCCTTCTTTTCCGCCTACTCTACACTTGAGCTGGATATCATGTGTGGCTGAGAGAGTCAAATAAGAAGAATGGAAGCAGGGACGAGCAGATGGGTCTAGAGCCATCGTGGAGGAGAGGACGTATACTGTGATAATATCTTCTCCAACATTCGATCCCACTACTGATATCATTTCTGTAAGGGTGATCTCTCAGAGTATACGTCCTACCCAGATGGATCTCTCGGAGTATCCTCTTCGGTTGGTTGTCGTATCATCATTGCCGAGGGATGAGGGTCGGAGGACAGTCCACTTTATCTACGGATACATAGTTTCTGCCTCGCCAGTCGAATGGCTGCAGGGACTATGTCCTGGTCACCCATCATGGGTGTTATCTGGTAAGTATATGTAACAGAATGTAAAAGAATGTATATGTTCTTATCGTATCTAGTATCTGAAGAATGTAACAAAATACAGAAACCAAAATACAAAATATAGAAACCAAAATACAGAAACCAAAATACAAAATATAGAATCCAAAAAAGGACCCTCTGTGAGAACGGATGGCTCAGAACACAAACCAACCGGAGAGGATACTCCGAGAGATCCATCTGGGAGGGACGTATAATCTGAGAGATCACCTTTATAAGAATTATATCAGTAGTAGGATTGAGTGCTGGAGGGGATATTATCAGAGTATACGTCCTACTCAGATGGGTCTCTCACCGTTACTATTTTTTTTTCTGACAGCATGGTGGATGTGCTCCGTCCACATATTCTGGCTCCGAGCCAAAACTTTGTTCCGGAGCTCAAGTGGACATCTTTGGTGTATAGCTCGAGCGAAAGGTTCCTGACAGCATGGTAGTCTCGTTTGTCAAAGTATCCGTGCTCGTCCCACAACCCATGTGGGATGAGCACGGATACTTTGACAGAGGAGACCACCATGCTGTCAGGAACCTTTCCCTCGAGCTATACACCAAAGATGTCCACTTGAGCTCCGGAACAAAGTTTTGGCTCGAAGCCAGAATCTGTGGACGGAGCACATCCACCATGCTGTCAGAAAAAAAATAGTAACGGTGAGAGACCCATCTGAGTAGGACGTATACTCTGATAACATCTCCTCCAGCACTCAATTCTACTACTGATATAATTCTTGTAAAGGTGATCTCTCAGATTATACGTCCCTCCCAGATGGATCTCTCGGAGTATCCTCTCCGGTTGGTTGTCGTATCATCATTGCCGAGGGATGAGGGTCGGAGGATAGTCCACTTTATCTACGGATACATAGTTTCTGCCTCGCCAGTCGAATAGCTGCAGGAACTATGTTACCGCGGTGTCGTAGTCCAATATAATCCAGAGATTGACACAGTTCTAATTCATATATGTAGTCCAATACAAATAGTCTAAAACAAAAACAACCCAATAAAAATAGTCCAATACAAATAAGTACTAATAGCTAATGCTTGCCACGCTGCTCACGCAAACGCTCAGTGATACTTTCACGCAACCACCTCCGAAAAGCGAGATTTTTGGTGCGAGGAGAGGCGTCGTCCCTTGCCAGGACTGCATCAAAAGCACTCTCGGCATTACTAGCTACCGGTGCTGGATGACTAGAACTCCCGGTCTCACTAGCAACCGGTGCCACTTCCTCCTCAACTGTAGGAGGAGCCACCTCAGCATTCACTGTTTTCTTCAAACGACGTGCCGCTCCTCGGGTCATGGGTGCCATCTGGTAAGTATATGTAACAGAATGTAAAAGAATATAACAGCTCAAATTCAAAAACCAAAATCCCCATGCCAACATGAATCATAACATATAACTTAAACCCAGACATGACATAGGATTAAACCTAATGATTTAATCATCCTTAAATCAGTAAACACAAACAGTGTACTAATTCTCAGTTTTTAGTCCAATGTAATTCAAAAGCCATCATCCTATGCCAACAAAACACTCCATACACAGAAAACAACAGATTTTTGATAAGTACTTATTTGTGTAGACAATTCATTTAAAAAGGAAAAGATGAAGTCTAAGGTCTATCACATACCCAAGTGATATAGGACCAATATTGGACTGATACTCAAACGAATGGGTCTGCTACTGCTATAGAAAGAACACTAGTTATAAACTGTGACTGAACATATAACTATAGTATGCAGGATAAAATAGTAGTAGGGGTATCATCTGACTGCACACAAGGGATGATGAGCTGGGCAGGTGCAATATGGATGCAGTAAGCCACCCCAACAATGCCCGGCCCCCTCCCTCCTGCTGCATTTAACTGCTGTTGCTGCTGCTGCTGCATGCTTCTGCTGCAGCTGCTGCATTGCTGCTGCTGCAATGGTATATATATAGGCAATATGATACCATGAGATACTCTCAAGAACACATCTAAAATCTGAGAATAAATATACAAAATATTCATTCCAACAATAAATAGCGACGTTATTGGTCGCCGTCGCTAAATAACGTCGCTAGCTAGGAGAGAGGCAGTGACGGAGGCAGCTGCCCGCCCCCTCCCACCGCCCCCTCCACACCCCCCGCCCCCTCCCATCGCCGCCCCTCCACTCCCTCCGCCCCCGCGGCCAGCCCCCCTCCACACATACCCCCCCCCGCACCCCGCGGCCAGCCCCCGCCCCCATCGTCCCCTCCCAACGCTGCCCGCCCCCTCGATCCTACCGCCCCCTCTACACCCCCCGCCCCCCGCGCACGGCCAGCCCCCCTCCGCAACCCCCCGCACCCCGCGGCCAGCCCCCGCGCGCCCCCATCCCTCCAACGCTTCCCGCCCCCTCCCACCGCCCCCTCCACACCCCCCGCCACCGCCGCCACCGCCGCCCCCCACAGTCGACGCCGGCCCCGCAGCCTCCGACGCCCCCGGTCCGCTGCACCCACGACCACCGCACGCGCACGAGAGAGAGAGAGAGGGAGAGGGAGAGGGAGAGGGGATTACCTTTGGGAGAGAGAGAGGAGAGGGGGTCGCCGATCACCGCCGCGGGAGAGAGAGGAGAGGGGGTCGCCGATCGATCACCGCGGGAGAGAGAGAGAGAGAGAGGAGAGAGAGTGAAATTTGGGGGGAATGAAAAAGTTCCCCCCGTCGTTTCAATTTAAGTCTGGAACGTAAATTTAGCGACGGAGTAGCGACGGATTATTCCGTCGCTAAGTAGTCAGTAAATCTCGCGCCAGAGTAGCGACGGATTATTCCGTCGCTAAGTCGTCAATCAAATCTCGTGCCAATATTTTAGGCTTTTGCCGCCAAAATATGCGACGTTCTAGCGACGGATATAAAACCGTCGCTACTTGGCCGATGACCTATCGACGACGTAGCGACGGATATGGACATAAAAAAATAAAACAAATTGTCCACTGCTTTCCGTCGGTAGTCCGTCACAAATCCGTCGGTGATCCGACGGTAATAGCGACGAAAAATTTTCGTCGCTAAATGGCCGTCGCTAAAGTACTGTAATTTGGTAGTGCACCTTGATCTCGACATTGAACATTAATTTCATTTAGTTTTGTTATGGTTTTTATATGAACGTTTGTATTTTCTTTTCGATTTTGATTGTCATTGCTCATAGTCAGGAGTATTCAATTTATCTAGCCCCTTGCCGACATGTCTCAAAACGATCGAGTATCGATTGAGTTATGATCGTTTTATTAAATTTTTTAGTTTTGTGGACTGTTGGTGTTTTTGCCTTTGGACTAGGAAAGATAGTCCCACATCGGCTATACCAAATGGTGAGTATCTCAATATAAAGCATTGCTTGTGTTGAGGTGTGCACATGAGGTGTGGTGGGGCACAAGTGTGTGTTATGTGGGAGTATTTTCCTAGAAAGAAAAAAAGGATCAATTCTAACAAAGATATAAGTTGATTTTTGTTGCACGGACTCGGACTCGGACACGGACTCCAGGATGTCTCGTGCATGTACGGGAGTGTTCGGGGGGTAGGCGTGGACTGGCACACTTCTATGCTGATTGTGGGATGATCTAAAATATCAAACTCTATTTTTGAGTATTGGTATTTTAGTCCCACATCGGATAGGAGAAGAGGTGAAGTCTCAACTCCACTCTATAAATAGAGCCCCTTGGCCTCCTTTGAAAGATGCACCAAGAAGAGAGTTAAGGGAGTCCGTAAAGTCCAGGAAGCCCGTTCAAGTCTCAAATATTGACTTACGAGCGTTCCAGAAGTTCTTCGTGAACTTGCTGGTTCCTGGAAGCAGATCATGTTGGGGCGAATCTTGCTTTGAGCAACGGTGATCTTAATCACCCTAGCAAGAACCTTTTCTCTTCTTCTTTCTTCTTTCTTCTTTCTTCTCCTTCATCTGAGTTGTAACTCAGTTCTGTCAGTCTGCAACTGCGATTACGAGAAAGAACGTGAGATTTACTTTCTGATTATTGTTGCTTTTGTAATCAGATTCATATTATAGTGTTCCTTTTGAAGCTCGAGAATGATCAGAAGATGAACGTTTGTTGAACCTCTGATCTCGACATCGAGTCTACCATCTTTACAAGCCCCGGGACTAACAATCTCAAAACAAGATCCTTGTAGATGGAGAACTCGCGTGCTTCTTTCATCGATACCAGCTTTAACAAGTTGGAGAAATTCGACGGAGAATATTTCCAAATCTGGAAGAGGAAGGTCACCCTTAATCTTCAACTCGTGGACGTAGACCATATGTTGATTGAGGATGAACCGACGATTCCAGAAGGAGAAACTGCCGATGTTATTGCTGCTGCACTCGTCAAGCAGAGCAAATGGAAGAGAGAAAATAACATATGTAAACTGATGATTCTCAATTCTATGGAAGACTCTCTGGCAGAGTCATATTCCAAGAAGGAAAAGACCAAAGAGATCTGGGATTCTTTGGGTAAGCTATATGAAGATGATGAGAACAGGTCCAAAATTTTCATCGTCGAGAAGTACTAAAAGTGGCTTTCGAAGACGAGATGGCGATGCTACCTCAAGTGAAGGAATTCCTGAAGTTGTGCCAGAAATTAGATGACGAGAAGATGCCCCTCATCGACAAGTTTTTCGTTAGAGGGATAGTCTTGAAACTTCCTGCTGGTTGGAGCAACTTCTATGCTAGAATGCATCGGAAGAAGCTGGACATTAGCTTGGAAGATCTTCTACAAGAGATCCACGTTGAGGACGAAATGCAATCGCAACAGAAGATGGACTCTCTGTCCAAACAACTGGCTAAAGCCAATTTGGTGCAGACAAGAGAGTTCAAAGGGAAGCAGGTGGCTTCTCATCATAAGAAGAAGGACTCCACAAATCTAAAAGTGAAGGGTCCTTCGTTCAAGCAACAGAAGTCCAAGTCCCACGTGATTTGCTTCAACTATGGCAAGAAGGGTCACTACAAGAGTGAATGCAAATCCAAGCCCAAACAAGCTGAATAAGGTAAGCCTAGCAAGGTTTCCATGGTTTCTAATATTGTTGCTATTATTGCTCAGGTCACAGCTGTAGGGGCTGACTCTGACTGGTGGATAGACACTGGTGTGACCTGCCATGTCTGCTCTGACAAGGAATGGTTCGTCACATACCAGCCAACTTCTGAGAAAGTTATCATGGCGAACCAAGCCCAAGCTGAAGTTCTAGGGGTCAGAACTATGGACCTGAAACTCACATCCGGGAACACTCTGATGCTTCAAGGTGTGAAGCACGTTCCGGTGATTGCAAAGAACTTGATCTCTGGAAGCCTGCTTAGCAACGCAGGCTTGAGGATGGACAACAATGCTGGCCAGATGGTGATGTCCAAGAAAGGAACATACTTCGAAAAAGCTTTTCAAACCGAAGGGATGTTCAAAATTCAGCTTGTGAACCAGTCAAATGTAATCAATATAATCGCTCGTTCTGATTACTCTCTTGAGTTATGGCATAATAGGCTAGGACATGTTCACTGTAAAAGAATTAACAAAATATCCAGTCTAGGACTTATCTCCAAATGTGGGGGTAAGGTAGAGAAGTGTGAAGTATGTGCTCAGATAAAGATCACAAGGAAACCCTTTCATCGGGTCAATCGAAGCACAGATCTTCTGGAGTTGGTGCACTCCGATATCAGTGACTTCAAGCAATTCTCTACAAAAGCCGGAATGAAGTATTTTATAACCTTCATCGATGACTTCTCAAAGTACGCGTTCGTCTACTTGCTCAAGTCTAAAGACGAAGCATTCGAGAAGTTCAAGGAGTTCAGGGTCGAGGCTGAACGGCAAACTGGACAATAACTCAAGAGGCTAAGAAGTGATTGAGACGGAGAGTATCGGTCTCTTGAATTCACATTGTTCTATAAAGAACATGGAATCATAAACGAGACTACTACTCCATATTCTTCTCAATCTAATGGAGTAGCGAAGAGAAAGAATATAACATTGACAAAAATGATGAACTCAATGCTGCTAACTGCGGGTCTTCCTAAATGCTACTGGAAAGCTGCATTGACGACCACTTTTATTCTAAATAGAGTGCCGTATACAACTTCGGACGTAACTCCTCATGAACTCTGGTTCAAAGTCAGACCTAACTTGAATGTCATTTGAATGTGAGGGTATCTGGCTTATGTGAAGCTCCCAGATCTGAAGATACAGAAGTTGGGGACAAGGACTACGAAGACAATCTTCTTGGGGTATGCCGAGAAGAGTGATGCTCGGAGATTTCTTGATATTGAGTCAAATCATATCATCGAATCTCGCAATACTGAATATTTTAAAGACAAGTTTGTAAGGCACAAGAACATTGTTCTAACGGACATTTCGGAGAATAATAAAGGTACAAAGGTGACTGAGATCTTCAATGAGCCAGTTGTCCAAGATGAAGTTGTTACTGAGGAGACAACGATTGAACCAGAACTCGCTGAGTCATCGTCGAAGCGAGCGAGGAGGCCGAAGAACTTCGGAAATAACTTCATCACCTATCATGTGGAAGCAGATCCGCTTACCTATGATGAGACGATGATGACCAGAGATGCTGTTTTCTAGAAGGAAGCGATAAACAATAAAATTGAATCAGTCACCTCCAATAACACTTGGGTGTTGGTTGATCTACCTGAAGGAGCAAAACCTATCGGATGCAAATGGATCTTCAAGAAAAAGATGAAAGCTGATGGAACCATTGACAAGTTCAAGGCCAGGCTAGTGGCAAAGGGGTTTTCTCAGAAGCAGGGGGTCGACTACTTTGACACATATGCTCCAGTAGCTCGGATGACCACCATCAGAATGTTGATTGCTCTCGTAGCGATACATAAAATGGTGATACATCAAATGGATGTAAAAACGACATTCCTGAATGGCGAACTGACCGAAGAGATCTACATGCAACAGCCAGAAGGGTTTATCGTTAAAGGTCTTGACGACAAAGTCTGCAAGTTGGTGAAATCTCTGTACGGTTTAAAGCAAGCTCCTAAAATGTGGCATGAGAAGTTTGACAAAGTCATAAGGTCAAATGGCTACAGGGTCAGTAAAACAGACAAGTGTGTCTATACGAAGTTTACTGACGGAAGAGGAGTCATCGTTTGTCTATATGTGGACGACATGCTAATCCAAGTTATGGATATAAGCTGTGTCACAGAGACAAAGAAGTTCCTCTCGACGAAGTTCAGTATGAAGGACTTGGGGGATGCTGATGTTATCTTGGGACTCAAGATCATCTGGACAGATACTGGACTAGCGCTGTCACTGTCTCATTATGTTGAGAAGATGATCACTCGTTACGGATATCAGGATCTTCCAGGGATCGATATGCCGTACAAGTGTGATCTGAAGCTGAAGCCTAATTCAGGGAAAAGCGTCAGGCAGCTGGAGTATGCAAGCGTAATCGGGAGTTTGATGTATGCTACTACTGCCACAAGGCCTGACATAGCTTTCGATGTAGGAATGCTGAGTCGTTTCACAAGCAACCCAGGAATTGAGCACTGGAAAGCTATAAAACGGGTTATGAGATATCTCAAGAAGACTCAGACATATGCACTGTACTACAGCGGAGATCCGTCGGTAGTGGAAGGCTCCAGTGATGCCAGCTGGTGCTCAGAAGTGAAGAGCGAGAGGTCCACAGGTGGATACATTTTTATAATGGGTGGAGCTGCTATATCGTGGAAATCGAAAAAGCAGACTATGCTCTCGCGGTCATCCATGGAATCTGAGTTCTTTGTACTTGATACCGCAGCGGAGGAAGTAGAATGGCTTCAGGAGCTCATGTATGATCTTTCAGTGGTTGGGGCGCAAATACTGGCGATACCGATATACTGCGACAACCAGACGACTGCGGTGGTGGCATCAAATGACCTCTTCAACGAAAAGAAGAGGACTGTGCGGTTGAAGCACAAGGCAGTACATGATCTCATCAAGAGGGGTGTTATTGTAGTGATTGATGTTCAGAGTCAGGAGAACCTGGCGGATTCGTTCACCAAGGGCCTCAAGCGCCAGCTGGTCAATGACACAGCTTGTAAAATGGGCTTGAAGGCATTCTGATATTGTGTTATTACATTCCTACCATAAAGTTTTACGCTATTAGTTCAAAGAGAAATCTACTAGGCATTTAACTTTTGGTTCAAGGGAGGACTATTAACCGAAAGAATATCAGGAACGGTGGGTACTTGTCCTCTGTGGCATGGAGAGGTTACGGACCTATAACTACTGTTATTTTCTGCAAAAAACGGATCCTGTGGGAAAGTTGGCTTAAATGCCTTAATGAGTTCTCAGGCAGAGTGAATGCCTGGAGTGCTTTGCAGGAAGCATGGTAGCGCAGCACTACAAGGAGTGTAACTCTATGCTATAGTGGGGTGACTCCACCATGAGGTTCCCGGTTAGGGGTAATGCCTCGGCTTTGTGAGCCTGTAAACTCCCTAAATTTCTACTTTAAATTTTTTTATATAAATTGAGTATTTAAAATTTTTACTTGGTATTTGTACGTCGCATAGTCGTATTATACGTCGCGTATGAACTCAATATTTTCATATGCCTATTCGAGTGCGAATATGTGCGAGGTACATATTTTTGTAAAAATATTTTATTATAGAAGCTTGAATTTTTAAATAATAAATAATAAATAATTATTTTCGATTACTTAAAGTTATAAAATGCGTCGCATTTGGAATTTCCAAAACTTTATTTTACATCAGAGAAGTTTATATAAATAGTAATTTAAAAACGAGGTTTTATGCAAATGTTCATTTTATACTAGACATATAAAATTATTTTATTTTCAAAATTTATTTAATATTAATATTTTATTATCAGAAAAACTATTTTAAAATATCATTTTGGTTCAAATTTAATTAATTATGATAAATTTTATTGGAATTTTTTTATTTTAAATGGAGTTTAAATTTAATGGAGAGTATCTATGATTTAAATTTTTATTGGAACGATTTAAAGTTTAAATCGAATTAAATAAATATGATATTATCTATGGAGATTTAAAACCCCCACAATCCTATCCAAATGGAAATTTCCACATCCTATAAATAGGCAGGTACTCCTCCGTAATTTTTACCACCCACGTGCATCGTGTCCATGTTTTCCCCTCCACCATCTTATTCCAACATTTACATATACATTAACCTTTCCCCGTGATGACAATCCCGACACAAATAAATCCTAAACCTACAACCTCCACCCCGGCCGAGGCAGCAACCAATACCACCATGCCAGAAAATCCATTACCACCACATCCCCGCCACCACTGCCGTCCCGGCCACAGACCCCTGTCCGGCTACCCCGGTAGCATCCCCGTCATCACCATAGCAACCACCACCACCATTAACACAGCTACCATCACTACCCAACATCCGCTACAACCAACACCACTCCTCCCGACCCAAATTCCGGCCATCCCCGGCCACAGCCACTACCGTCGTCATCATCATCACCAAAACCACAGAAAGGAAGGGGAAAGAAATCCTCACCGCAGTCGTGAGCCGAGTCGAGCCCTCTGTTCCGACGCCGCCTCGGCCGCCACGTAGGAGCCGCCCTCCGAACCCGCCGTAGAAGCCCTAACCTTCGCCGATCCGCCGCCATGGGCGAGCTCCCCACCATCGGAGCCACGCTCACCTGCGACGCGCCACCCGCGAATCCGGCGAACCTCGCGTCCTCGCACAGCCGTTCTCCGGCGACCGCCCCGCAGATCCGCGCGGGGGATCACCGCCGCATCTCCGCCTTCAGGAAGCCGCCGATCCGCCGCCCGTCATCGAGATCCCGACCTCCAACCGCCGTTGGACCTCGCCACCATCGCAGCACCCGAACCCGGCCGACGCACCACCGCGCTTCTCCCGCCAGTCTGCGACCGCCGCCGTGCCAACACTGGACCGCGCCAGCTCCGATGGAACCCCCATCGCTGCCGCTTCTCCTCCCGGTAAAGACCCTTTTATTCCGCTCCCCTCTTCCTCCTTCTTCTTCTTCCTCATGATTATTTTTTTTCACTGGAGAAGAAAACCCCTTAAGTCACCTCCTTCCCTTTTCTCTTACTCTCACTCACTTCCTACTTTATGCTGTGGCTTTAATACTTTCTTCGTTTTTGAGGGAGATAACACAAATGAATAAGTTGTTACTGTTACCTATTACTTTTACTTTACTTTTCTTTTATTTTGTTTATATTTTGCTGTGAATAACTAAGTCTAAATACTGTTAGAGGTAATATAATAATTTGCGTTAAAATGTTATTTTTAGTTTTGGAAATATACAAAATAAAAATATCAATATATTTAATATTTGTGAGAAATTTACCCTTAAATTAGTTTATGGTATTTTATATGTAGATTTTAACCTACAAATTATTTTGACAGAAATTTACCTTTTAGTTTTTAGATTCTTATGTATTTTGAATAAGAAAAATGTAATCTCCAATTTGTAGAATAATTTTCAAAGTATTTTCAAATAATTATCTACATTATCTTAACTAACAAAATATTGTTTCCTATCTATGAGCATATATTTTGCTGAAGAATGATTTTTGACTTTTTAATTATATATTTATTTAAAATATTGTTTTGATAATAAAAATCTAGTTTCAATTATTATAAATATTTTCTACAAATCGATTGCTATTCCACAAAAATCTCCTTCGATTATTATCAGTGATCGTGACTAACCGTATACTTCTATTTTTCTGTAAATTTGGACCCTTCCATCTCGGCTACGACTAATGGAACTTTCAGAATATCATACCACACCAGGCGACACACCAGACAAGACACCTTGCCTTTACTGCTTAAATTTTCTGCTCAATATTATGCATGTTTTGTTTATTTTCAAGTTGTTTCTTTCTAAATTATATGTAAATACAAAGTACTATATTTTATGCAATTGGCTTAGAGTTAAGAGGCTACCGTCAAATTTAGTGTGTTTCATTGACTTGTCACGATTGTACACGAGTTGTGTGTGAGTTGTGAGTATCATATAGAGGTCACTTGCGTGTGGGATGATCTCCCGTGCGCATGCGTAGGAAAAACTGTCAATAGATACATGTTAGAAGACTTGACAGTTAACTATTATAAAACAGTGTGGTAGAAACGACACGTGTTTGTGTGTCATGGTTATGACACATGTCTAGTATCATAGGGGGGGAGGGGACAACTACTAGCGTAGGGGCTACCTTTACATTTACACACATTTGGGAGATAGTGTCTCGGATGAGCGCTACGTGTTACCCGGCCGATAGTGTCTCGGATGAGCGCTACTTGTTGGCCACTCTTTATTACTTGCTTGTGACAGCCCCTGCGTAGAATGTTGTCCTCTAAATTGTAATCCACATAGAATGGTTAAGAACCTTTACTCATGCATGCTTTTCTGTTGAGCTTTATTTATTCAGTTTATTGGCATGATATTATGTGTCTTGTTACGTCCCTCTGAGGACCTCGTGATCTCTCCAGGTGTGTGTTTCGTGATTTCCTGCAAGTGCTCTAGCTAAGGCCATGTCCTTCCATTCCTTCGAAGATGATCGCTCTTGATTTGTCTCGATATTTTCGTGGGTCATTTCCTTGTATACTTTTTCTCATTTTGAAAGTTGGCAGTAGACTTTGTCTCCGCCCAACGATTGTACTATAAATATTCAAGTTGATTTTATGCTATTATTCTTTTCATTGTGGATGAGATTTAGTTTGTCTTGGATTACTACATTATATAGCTTATGTATACATACGGGGCTTCATATATTGGAGTAGACTTCGTATGTATACAACTGGCATGATACGTATCTAGTCCCAAGTATTTTGGGACTGGGGCATTACAGAGCCAAGTCACAGCGGAGTAGCACCGCAAATAGGTATGTAGCCTAATGTTGTATGATAATCGTAATAAAGAGAGGTAGACAGCACTACAAAGAGGACGATGTCCTCATGTTACAGTGGCATGATGTAGCACCCAGTTTCCCAAATGAGGGTAATTTTGAAATTTATGTTTATAATTATTTTAATAATGATATTTAATTCATGGTATAATTTTTGGTGATTTTAAATTATTTTAAAATTATTTAAATCAATGACTTGTGGTTTTGACGTTTTGCTAGTGAAACCCTAGAGACTGTTTGACCTAGAGCCTAACCATGTGATTATGATATTTTAATGTCATTTTTGGCCTAGAGATATTTTTGCATTCGACCTCTTTGAATTATTTTGATATTATTTTATTATTTATGATATTGTTTTGGGGTTATTTGAGTCGGGTTCGAATTTTAACTCAATCCGACTTAAAACGGGGACCCGGGGGTAGTTTGACTCTAGTGGAACCCACACACTAGTTAGACATGGCCCACATAATATTAATTTTAGTCCACATGATAGAAATATTTTAGTTAGAGGCTAGACTAATTATTATGGATAAGGTTAGTGTGATTAGAGACTTTAGAATGACTAATTTAGCCCCAACCAATTAGCCCTTTCCTAATACTCATAGAATAGGTTAGTGGGGGCATTTTGGACCTTACCATAATAGGACAAATAGCCCCATATGACCAGCCACTTTGGGAGAGGATAGGCTCAAGTTCATTTCATTATTCTCATCCACACTCTCTCTCTTGTTCTTCCCCAAATTCCTAGAGAGCAATCCCTAGCAATTTCTCCACCAAATCCTTCCATTTTGCCACCAAATCTTCTTCTTTCCTTCTCCATTCTAGCCAAGGAGGAAGCTACCCAAGTTTGGGAGGATTCGGAGCTCGTTCGTGTCCTTTTGGAATCTCTACGTATCGGTGTCGCTCCGGGAAGGCTTTTCTTCGATTCGATCTACCGGGAGGTATAAATCTCTTCTCCTTTTCATTTCCTCATGCATATAGGTCTATTTTGAACTCATAGGAATGACCCCCATGGTTATATCTCCATTTGTATCCATTTCGTGTCCATTTGGAGGTCATAGGAGTGTCCTTTGTGTTGTGGTTGTATTCATGTGGGAAAATCCCAAATTTGGACACACTATGTGTTGTTGTTATGTATGAATGAATTATTACATGTTTAATCTCATATTTTTGTATTGGAGATGTGTTCTATAGTGTCTCATATATATATATTAGTGTAGAGAGTGAGTTCTTGATATATTATGTTATATATTTGTGTTCTTTTGTCTCAAACTATCCAAATCCGTCATGATTTTTATCCACGTTTTTAATTTCAGCCCTAACTTAGAAATGTCATAACTTCTAGTTCAAAGCTCGATTTAATCTCCTATTTTTTAAAAAGAAGCGTATTGAAGTTAGCTTTCCAAAAACATGTATTAATAGGCCTAATTATTTCTGTAACTTTCTGGAGAATTATTTGAGTGTCAGCTGTACGAAAGACAAATGCGTTTTCGGTGTTTTCGCGATTCCGGGAGTTTCCAGAAACGAAAACGCGATCCGTTTGAAGTTTCGGAAAGCTAACACATAGATATATAACATACTTTAATCCTAGATTTTAATTCATGCTGAGATGGTACAGTATTGATTATTAGTAGGAGTTACTATTCGGCATATGCATTTTGTGCACCCTTGTGTGTAATATAATGTTCTATTTGATTTTAACCCATGTTAATGTATATACATTATGTAATTAAATAGAGAATGCAAGCATGAGTAAATGGTTAAATAAATGATGTATGAGGTGTAAGTATCCTATCTAATGTAAGCATGTATAAGTATGGCTTGTAATGAATATGTAGGTTCCATAGTATGTAATGTATGGTGCATATAGTAGTGCAAGAGAATAAATGAATGATGAATGAATGCAAGCATGAATGTAATGTAATAATAGATGTAATGTATGCAATATACAAGTTAATGAGATGTAATATTCTATGTTAACACAAATCCTATATTACCTCATGTACCCCTTACACTATGTTGACACTATCACACTTGACACTTTGTTCACTTACACTTTGACACTCTTTGATATGTATACACTATGTATGCCTATTTAACCCTCACATGCCCCTTTGCCATGTTCATATACACACACATAGCCTCTTAAATAAGTATTTATGAATACAGTTAACTTAGCTATGTATGTATATTATATATATGTTAGCATATTGTGTTATAATATATAAGTTTATATAACCATTTGAAATGCCATGATTATAGACCTAATGTTGAATACCAATATATGTATGTGTATATATGTGTAGACATATATAGCTTAAAGTAATAGATTACCTAGTGTATATCCAATGTGAATTCTTGCCCATTTGAGTATTGAATAATTGCATGCTATATAGAGTTGGGTGTATATTGGCTTGTATAGCCTTGTATTGATGTGTGCTTGCTAGGATAGTCTTGGTTAGGCCTAGTAAGACTTGCTGGGTTAGGACATGACCTAGTTTGACCTAGTTTGACTAGTGCAGTTGACCAGAGTTGACCAAGGGTTGACTTTGGCCTAGTTTGACCTAGATTCATGTAGAATGCATTGTAGTGCTTTATATTACCCTTCTGGACATGTTGTGCCCTGTGCTGTTCTAATTAGGAGCCAGACACCTCTCCTCGGACAGTATATTTACCTTGGACATTCAGATATCAGGCGAGTACATTCTCTGATCATTTCATATCCTGCTTAGAATTATTTCCTGCAGTAGATTACTTTACTTGTACTGTCACGATGGTCACACGGATTGGTACTATATGGATCCTTTCTTGAGATATTATCCTTAAGGAGCATCGGATACTACGTGTTCTGTGCGTTTTACTTACATGGCGTATCACTATGCTTCTTGGTTCATTTGATTACTTGTGACATGTACCCTCATGATCACAGAGTCTCTTGAATCTTACACTGTTGGGTAACCTCCAGAATCCCCATTTATGGGACATCCATGTATCACCCTTCGGGGGCCGTGCATGGAATCATATAACATAACCTGGCTGGATCCTTGTGTATTGATTGGGGGTACGGGAGAGTAGAAGTGGACATGTGAATAATACACCAGTAGTATCTTCTTTGAATCATTTCGTAGTGTCTTCACAGAATCATTCCAGGCCATTTACATGTTTATATTGTACTCTGACTCACTATTCACTGCTAGTTCTCTATGTATAGTAGATATTTCTATTACAGTTCTCTCTCTGTTTATATACTGTTTTCCTTCAGTACCTGTATCTTACTTTACTGCATGATTATATTTTCTAACCTGCTATGATCTGTTGAGATGTACTGTACTCGCTCCAGTCCTGACTGGACCTGTTGATAAATTTTACAGATAGCCTGGAGGTGCCTGCTAGCCTAGAGGAGACACATTAGAGGATGTTTAGATAGTTATTTCATTTGTTTGGAGTTGTACTTGATTTGTGGATTACTGTATTTGAGTTTTGAGATGTATTCCTGGGTTTATGTATCTTAGACACTTAGACTTCTATCTCCTGTATCTCTTTTGGATTTCATATTTTATCTATCATTATCATGCTCTGTCTTAGATGTGATTGAGATTGTATCTGCTATGTCACCCCCATTCGGGGAGTATAAACTGCTTGGTATTATAATGTTAGATGTTGTGACCTAGGACAGCGTTCTACCGCCGACACTGCGGCGTAGGCTGGGCGTTGTTACGTTCTCGTACCCAAACAGTGGGTGCGGGTCGTGACACATTTTTAGTGGTGGCCCATGCAGGTCGAGTTTATGTAGTGGTATTCGAACTTGTGTACCACTACAGCCTGCAGTAGGATTAGGATATATTTTGAAGATACTCAATCACAGTTAGGAACCCTTGAGAGATTCCTGGGACGACCCTTGAGAATCTTATTTTAACTTCGATTTGAAAACTCTCTTTTTCCTTGATTGTTTTATCTTTATTTTCTGTTGTTGAATTTGATGGATTATTGTTGAATTTGGGTTTGTATTTATTGATTTTGATGGAAGATTGTTGAATTTTGAATCTTGACGATTAGCTGTAGCATCCGAGTTTGTATTTATATGATTGAAGGATATTGTTCATTTTTGAGTTTGATGTTCGTTGATAAATTTGATTTGATTTTTGGGTATTCATTGTTGATTTAATTTAATTTTTGGCAAGATAAAATTATATGGGCTAGGTTATCTATGTTATGGAATCTAGTCTTCTATAGTCACATTAGCCAGCATGGTGAGGACATATAGTCTGACTCTGGATATATTTCTCGGGTGTGGGAATTTAAGATTTTCGCAGCCAAGCTAGCGGCACCGCAAAAATGTTAAATACCATGATTCTAGAGATATGTGCATAAGTCAAGGGCTCTGTGATTATCGTAGCCTTGCTTACTAGTATGACGAGGATTTAGAGTACCATGATTGTGGATAGACGCATATGATTATCAGATTGTACCTTAAATATTTTCGAACATGTTTTCTCTACTTTGTTTCAGTCCTTCAAAAAAAAAGGGAATTATTAATTATTTTGTTTTGTTTTGCTTCTCATTATTTAGCTTAGGAGTAACTTTAGCTATTTTATAAACCTTTGTGTAACTTCTTCTATGAATTTCTTCTTAATACAATGAATCGATGATTTTGCTAGACTTTATCTTGGATTTGATATTTTAACTCTGGATTTCAAAATGGTTCCTTCTTTTAAACAGATAAGTAAAATAGATTTTATCGTTATTCCCTTCTTGCTATTATTCTTATATTAAATAATAATAAATCGTCTTGATTACACCAATCACCTGTTTTGCAATATTGGTAGGAATCTAATGTTGGTCTTGGTATAGAATCTAATTTTTATATTGGGACATGAGAATATATATATGAATATATATAGTGGATACTTTCTGACACTTATGCATGCTACACTTGATTTCCACCTATCTAAATAAATATTAATATGTCGTTGATGTTAAATTTTTAAAACCCCAATATTTCTGGTTTTCTGCTTTTCCAGTTTAAATTCGTAAGTTAAATATAAATTTCATGTTATTAGTTATGCTTACATCACTGCACATGTATGTCATACCTAGAGTTTCATTTAAAAAAAAATTGTTGAGTTTTGTTTTTAAATTTGTCAAATCTGAGACTGTGTGCATGTTAACTCTTAATACTGGATTTTAAATGTTAGTTCAAATTGTTGTTTTAAATGTAATATTTAGAGCTGTGTACATTGTTGTTGTAGGGATATAATGTTAGGTTTCATATTATTACATGATAGGTTATGATAAATATTGAGTTGGTTTTGATGTTCAAATTTCTCCAAAATCCTAAAAACTGAATATATGTTAACATTTTCACATTAATTTCAAAGGTTCAATTTCAGATTTAACATGTAATATTGAACTGTATGCGTAGATAAATGTATGAATAGTATGTTAGGGTTTCATTTCTATCATGTTAGGATGTATTGGGACCATTGAGATTGGTTGCGATGTTCAAAATCCTAAAATCTGAAAGTGTGTTATGTTAATATTGCACTGGTTTAAATGTTAGCATCTTTTCAGATTTTGTATGTAAATGCTGAACTAAAACTGGGTTTAACCTTTCAATACTAAGCTATAACCCTGTACAAGGACACACACACCCTAACTTATTATACACTGTCATATAACCTAACCCTTTTTCCCCTCTATGTTATGATTATATATCTAGATAGATATATATAGAGCTTTGGCATACATGTTATAATATATAAATACATAACTAAGTCTCTACCTTTTTATATATATATATGGTTAGCCATGCAAGTTGTGATTAAATAGATTGTATATTGTAGATTGTTAACCCATATGCCATGATTAGTGTAACTTGATAGTTATTGTTTGAAATCCAAATCCTCATATATACTTTCATGTATATTCACGTACACACACGCCTACTATCTAACCATATGAACACGTCCCCATACACACAATGCTAGCTTTTTTCCCTCTAACGCTCTCTCTCTATATACATTGTGATTGGATTTCAATGCAAGTGATTTTCAATTCCTTAATTTTTGAATTTGATTTTCTGTACCTTTTTTTAGATAATTGGTAGTTGCCTTTGTTTTATTTTGATAATGACCAATTTTTATATAGGATGGTAGACAGCCCTACAACCTTGATGATTGTTGTTCCCTTACCTTCCCAATTAAGACACCCTAGATTGTTTGTGTGTTGATACCATAGTACTATTTTGACCTAGAATGACCAGTGCACCTAGGTGAGACTTCCAACTGCTACGGTATGCCCTGACCTTGTATACTATTCCTTCAAATTGCATGATTTAGATAAAATTTTTTTTTTAGACCTTGATTGTTGGGAAATAGGGACGTCATCCCATTAGTATCAGTTGTAGATATATATAGGTTAGTCCTGGATGTGGGGATGTGTGTCTATAAACATATAGCTTATGAGATTTATGAGAGATTATAGTATCAGCCTTGATAGGATGTACTAGTCTTTTGGTGAGTATTAATGTGTTATGAGAGATAGGGGCCTATATGTTTTAGTAATGCATCGTTCCTATGGTAATAGAATATATTAATAGATGGTTAATAGGAAGATAATAGTTTGAGCATACCTATAGCCTATGATCAGTTCCTTTTCATCCTTAGTTAAGACCACTTTAAAATAGGTCCAGTCCCTTGGATATAGGTTCCAGTCCATATTTTATTGAAGTTCCATTACCACCGTACAGCAGAGCAGTATTGGAGGTATTCCTAGATTGACACTTTTTAGATGTTCGTTTATTATTCCAGTGTTAGGAAGTGTTACCTTAGATATTGGGTAGGTTAGAGGCTCTAGAAGGAGTACTATCGATCTTAAATTTCGAGGACAAAATTTTTCTAAGGTGGGTAGAGTTGTAGCACCCAGTTTCCCAAATGAGGGTAATTTTGAAATTTTGTGTTTATAATTATTTTAATAATGATATTTAATTCATGATATGATTTTTGGTGATTTTAAATCATTTTAAAATTATTTAAATCAATGACTTGTGGTTTTGACGTTTTGCTAGTGAAACCCTAGAGACTGTTTGACCTAGAGTCTAACCATTTGATTATGATATTTTAATATCATTTTTGGCCTAAGAATATTTTTGCATTTGACCTCTTTGAATTATTTTGATATTATTTTATTATTTATGATATTGTTTTGGGGTTATTTGAGTCGGGTTCGAATTTCAACTCAATCTGACTTAAAACGGGGACCCGGGGGTAGTTTGACTCTAGTGGGACCCACACACTAGTTAGGCATGGCCCACATGATATTAATTTTAGTCCACATGATAGAAATATTTTAGTTAGAGGTTAGACTAATTATTATGGATAAGGTTAGTGTGATTAGAGACTTTAGAATGACTAATTTAGCCCCAACCAATTAGCCCTTTCCAAATACTCATAGAATAGGTTAGTGGGGGCATTTTGGACCTTACCATAATAGGACAAATAGCCCCATATGACCAGCCACTTTGGAAGAGGATAGGCTCAAGTTCATTTCATTATTCTCATCCACACTCTCTCTCTTGTTCTTCCCCAAATTTCTAGAGAGCAATTCCTAGCAATTTCTCCACCAAATCCTTCCATTTCACCACCAAATCTTCTTCTTTCCTTCTCCATTCTAGCCAAGGAGGAAGCTACCCAAGTTTGGGAGGATTCGGAGCTCGTTCGTGTCCTTTTGGAATCTCTACGTGTCGGTGTCGCTCCGGGAAGGCTTTTCTTCGATTCGATCTACCGGGAGGTATAAATCTCTTCTCCTTTTTCATTTCTTCATGCATATAGGTCTATTTTGAACCCATAGGAATGACCCCCATGGTTATATCTCTATTTGTGTCCATTTCGTGTCCATTTGGAGGTCATAGGAGTGTCCTTTGTGTTGTGGTTGTGTTCATGTGGGAAAATCCCAAATTTGGACACACTATGTGTTGTTGTTATGTATGAATGAATTATTACATGTTTAATCTCATATTTTTGTATTGGAGATGTGTTCTATAGTGTCTCATATATATATATTAGTGTAGAGAGTGAGTTTTTGATATATTATGTTATATATTTGTGTTCTTTTGTCTCAAACTACCCAAATCCGTCATGATTTTTATCCACGTTTTTAATTTCAGCCCTAACTTAGAAATGTCATAACTTCTAGTTCAAAGCTCGGTTTAATCTCCCGTTTTTTTTAAAAGAAGCGTATTGAAGTTAGCTTTCCAAAAACATATATTAATTGGCCTAATTCTTTCTGTAACTTTCTGGAGAATTATTTGAGTGTCAGCTGTACGAAAGACAAATGCGTTCTCGGTGTTTTCGCGATTCCGGGAGTTTCCGAAAACGAAAACGTGATCCGTTTGAAGTTTCGGAAAGCTAACACATAGATCTATAACATACTTTAATCCTAGATTTTAATTCATGCTGAGATGGTACAGTATTGATTATTAGTAGGAGTTACTATTCGGCATATGCATTTTGTGCACCATTGTGTGTAATATAATGTTCTATTTGATTTTAACCCATGTTAATGTATATACATTATGTAATTAAATAGAGAATGCAAGCATGAGTAAATGGTTAAATAAATGATGTATGAGGTGTAAGTATCCTATCTAATATAAGCATGTATAAGTATGGCTTGTAATAAATATGTAGGTTCCATAGTATGTAATGTATGGTACATATAGTAGTGCAAGAGAATAAATGAATGATGAATGAATGCAAGCATGAATATAATGTAATAATAGATGTAATATATGCAATATACAAGTTAATGAGATGTAATGTTCTATGTTAACACAAATCCTATATTACCTCATGTACCCCTTACACTATGTTGACACTATCATACTTGACACTTTGTTCACTTACACTTTGATACTCTTTGATATGTATACACTATGTATGCCCATTTAACCCTCACTTGCCCCTTTGCCATGTTCACATACACACACATAGCCTCTTAAATAAGTATTTATGAATACAGTTAACTTAGCTATGTATGTATATTATATATATGTTAGCATATTGTGTTGTAATATATAAGTTTATATAACCATTTGAAATGCCATGATTATAGACCTAATGTTGAATACCAATATATGCATGTGTATATATGTGTAGACATATATAGCTTAAAGTAATAGATTACCTAGTGTATATCCAATATAAATTCTTGCCTATTTGAGTATTGAATAATTACATGCTATATAGAGTTGGGTGTATATTGACTTGTATAGCCTTGTATTGATGTGTGCTTGCTAGGATAGTCTTGGTTAGGCCTAGTAAGACTTGCTGGGTTAGGACATGACCTAGTTTGACCTAGTTTGACTAGTGCAGTTGACCAGAGTTGACCAAGGGTTGACTTTGGCCTAGTTTGACTTAGATTCATGTAGAATGCATTGTAGTACTTTATATTACCCTTCTGGACATGTTGTGACTTGTGCTGTTCTAATTAGGAGCCAGACACCTCTTTTCGGACAGTATCTTTACCTTGGACATTCAGATATCAGGCGAGTACATTCTCTGATCATTTCATATCCTGCTTAGAATTATTTCCTGCAGTAGATTACTTTACTTGTACTGTCACGATGGTCACACGGATTGGTACTATATGGATCCTTTCTTGAGATGTTATCCTTAGAGAGCATCGGGTACTACGTGTTCTGTGCGTTTCACTTACATGACGTATCACTATGCTTCTTGGTTCATTTAATTACTTATGACATGTACCCTCATGATCACAGAGTCTCTTGAATCTTACACTGTTGGGTAACCCCCAGAATCCCTATTTATGGGACATCCATGTATCACCCTTCGGGGGCCGTGTATGGAATCATATAACATAACCTGGCTGGATCCTTGTGTATTGATTGGGGGTACGGGGGAGTAGAAGTGGACATGTGAATAATACACCAGTAGTATCTTCTTTGAATCATTCCGTAGTGTCGTCACAGAATCATCCCAGGCCATTTACATGTTCATATTGTACTCTAACTCACTAGTCACTGCTAGTTCTCTATGTATAGTAGATATTTCTATTACAGTTCTCTCTCTGTTTACATACTGTTTTCCTTCAGTACCTGTATCTTACTTTACTGCATGATTATATTTTCTAACCTGCTATGATCTGTTGAGATGTACTGTACTCGCTCCAGTCCTGACTGGACCTGTTGATAAATTTTACAGATAGCCTGGAGGTGCCTGCTAGCCTAGAGGAGACACATTAGAGGATGTTTAGATAGTTATTTCATTTGTTTGGAGTTGTACTTGATTTATGGATTACTGTATTTGAGTTTTAAGATGTATTTCTGGGTTTATGTATCTTAGACACTTAGACTTCTATCTCCTGTATCTCTTTTAGATTTTATGTTTTATCTATCATTATCATGCTCTGCCTTAGATGTGATTGAGACTGTATCTGCTATGTCACCCCCATTCGGGGAGTATAAACTGCTTGGCATTATAATGTTAGATGTTGTGAAACGTAGGCTGGGCGTTGTTACGTTCTCGTACCCAAACAGTGGGTGTGGGTCGTGACACATGACACCACGAAGAGGTACCAGGTAGGGTAAAGCCTCGGCTTTGCGAGCCATGTCATAGCGGCGTAACACCGTACGGAAGCGTAAGGCTTCATGCTGGGTTTGGCACTACAAAGGGGCCTGTGACCTCATGCTACAGTAGTATGATACTACGATGAGGTACCCAGGTGGGGTAAAGCCTCGGCTTTAAGCCGTGTCATAGCGACGTAGCACCGCAAAGAAGCGCAATGCTTCATGCCATGACTCTTTATAAAGAACTCACCTATCGTGTATGGATAGATATATCAGGCCATCTCTTGAGGGTAAACTTGTAAACGCCCAAAATTATACACTGAAACCAGGCTGGCACAAGGCCTTTAATGTGCAGCTAGAAGCACATTTGATGTCATTATGTGAGTAGGAAGAATTGCAGTTATGGTACAAAATTCAAGGCTTAGTCCATTCTTGTATCATGCTGTTATTTAACCTATACGGGAAGATTTAAGTCGTAGCGACATCTCTCCTAATGCATGATGGACAGTCACTGTGGGGAACGCTCAACTCATATATTGAGATATGTGGGGGATTGTTGGTGTTTTTGCCTTTGGACTAGGAAAGATAGTCCCACATCGGCTACACCAAATGATGAGTATCTCAATATAATGCATTACTTGTGTTGAGGTATGCACATGAGGTGTGGTGGGACACAAGTGTGTGTCATGTGGAGTATTTTCCTAGAAAGAAAAAAAGGATCAATTCCAATAAAGATATAACTTAATTTTTGTTGTGCCGACTCGGACTCGGACACGGACTCCAGGATGTCTCATGCATGCACGGGAGTGTTCGTGGGGTAGGCGTGGACTGGCACACTTCTATGCTGATTGTGGGATGATCTAAAATATCAAACTCTATTTTTGAGTATTGGTATTTTAGTCCCACATCGGATAGGAGAAGAGGTGAAGTCTCAACTCCACTCTATAAATAGAGCCCCTTGGCCTCCTTTGAAAGATGCACCAAGAAGAGAGTTAAGGGAGTCTGTAAAGTCCAGGAAGCCCGTTCAAGTATCAAATATTGACTTACGAGCGTTCCAGAAGTTCTTCGTGAACTTGCTGGTTCCTGGAAGCAGATCGTGTTGGGGCAAATCTTGTCCTCTTCTTCTTTTTTTTTTCTTCTTTCTTCTCCTTCATCTGAGTTGTAACTCAGTTCTGTCCGTCTGTAACTGCGATTATGAGGAAGAACGTAAGATTTACTTTCTGATTATTGTTGCTTTTGTAATCAGATTCATATTATAGTGTTCCTCTTGGATCTCGAGAATAATTAGAAGGTGAACGTTTGTTGAACCTCTGATCTCGACATCGTGTCTACCATCTTTGATCAAGTCCCGGGACTAACATGGACAACCCATTTATTGTAACAAATATTCATGGATCTTTCTATACGACATATACAAATGATATCTT